>PVKZ01001422.1:114936-401973 GCA_004027375.1 Macroglossus sobrinus | reverse complement strand
GAAAGAAAGAAAGAAAGAAAGAAAGAAAGAAAGAAAGAAAGAAAGAAAGAAAGAAAGAAAGAAAGAAAGAAAGAAAGAAAGAAAGAAAGAAGGAAGGAAGGAAGGAAGGAAGGAAGGAAGGAAGGAAGGAAGGAAGGAAGGAAGGAAGGAAGGAAGGAAGGAAGGAAGGAAGGAAGGAAGGAAGGAAGGAAGGAAGGAATGTGGTTCTGTTGGAAGGGTTTAGATTTAGCAAGATCAGAAGATTGCTAACAGAGCCCCTTTCTTTTCTATCCTCTGGAACCTTGAGATCCATCCTCCATTCTCTAACATAGTCCCTCAGGCAAAACATTTTATGATGTAATAGTAGGAGAGAATATGTTTTTGCATTTGGGGCAGTGCCATGCTAGAGTTGGCTCCTGATGACATCACATAGGTAACTTGAAATTAGACAAGGTAACTGTGCCCCTTTCAGAAAGTGGGTTGTTACACATTTGCCAGCACACTGCTGATTAGAGGACTCAGCTGGTTTCCCTTCAATTTTAGCAGTTAGCTGCCCACTTATTCTACCAGCAACAAAAGGCCAGCTTTGCCTTTGGGAAGAGGAAAATCACCTGAAACCCTAAAGTTTTTTGTTTCCCCAAAATTACAAGTTTCCCAACTTATAGTCACAAGTTACCCAAGACTGTGGAGGGCAACTTTTCTAAGTATTTTAAGTAAAAACCTCATACCTCAGGCCATTTAGCATTCATGAATTCAACAAAAGAATCCCAGAAACACTGTAGGAAATGGGAAATTGAGTCCTTGAAAGTGAACAGTATCCATGACAGTGACTAAACATTGATTGCTATACCAGGATGGGCCCATTGAGAAAATAATACAGTAATGTTTTATTACAAGGTTATACTAACCAGCTATTGGCATTCAGCCCATCTGAGACAGCAAGAAGCTTCCTGACATTTAAATAGCACAATGCCATTTACAGAGGGGGTCTACAAAAGATTGGGGTGAGGGGGAGGTGGTGATGCAGTGCCATTTCAATGCCCAGACCCTTAGGAGTCTTTTTTTATTGTTTGCTGGAGTAACATTGGTTAATACAATTATATAGTTTTCAGGTGTACATTATTATTTGACATCTGTATATTCTATTGTATATTTACCACCCAAAGTCCAGTTTCCTTCAGTTATTATATATTTGATCCCCTTTACCCACTACACCCTCCCCTAACCCCCGATATTTGACCCCCTCTACCCCATCAACTTCCTCCCTTCTACCCGACCCCGCTACCCTCTGGTATCCACTAGTCTGTAGTCCATGGCCATCAGTCTCTGTTTGTTGTCCTGCTCATTTGTTGCTTTTAGGTTTATATCCCACATATAAGTGATATCATGTGGTTTTCAACTTTTTCTGTCTGGTTTATTTCACTTAGCATGATTTTCTTGAGTTCTATCCATGTTGTGGCAAATTACAGTATTTCATCTCTTCTTATGGCTAATATTCCATTGTATATCATAGCTTATTTAACCAATCATCTATCATAGGACACTTTGGTTGCTTCCATGTCCTGGCCACTGTGAATAATGCTGCTATGAACTTTGGTGTGCAAATATCTTTTGGGATATGACTTTGGGGTAAATGCTCAGTAGAGGGATTGCTGGATCATATGGGTAGATCAATTCTTAGTTTTTTTGAGGAACCTCCATACTGTTTTCTATAGTGAATGTACCAATTTGCAGTCCCACCAGCAGTGTAGAAGGGTTCTTTTTTCTCCATATCCTCTCCAACATTTAGGATGAAACTTTTACACATGAACAGTTTACTTCCTTATCACAATATTCACTGTGTGGCTGGAGAGAAATAGATGCACCTCTAAGCAGGTACTCAAGGGAACACTTGACAGATGTCCCCTTTTCCCAGACATGAATTTTCAATGAGAAGCATTTCCTGGTACCTGAGGCCAAAAGAGAGTCAGGCGAATAGGTGCCATATGCCCTTGGTGCGAATTCACAATGCAGATGGAGCTTAATGCAGCACACTCTGGGTGGCTTCTGTCATTTTCCACAGACTTCTGAACTGCTCCAGCACAGTTCAAGTCTGGGTATTTCACTCTCCTCCATCTGCAGCCTCCCCTTCTACAACTAAAAAAGCCCTTTAAAGTGTGACTGTTGTGCAAAGCATGCCAAGCACGTGAAACTTGAGAAAATTGTTATGACTTATCATCAGATGACAATATGTAAATATTTTAGAAAGTAAAGCGAGTATTATAAAAAATACATGATTTCTCATTTGACTTTTCCCCAGACTGTGGGGATGATTCTTTTGGGGTTTCAAAGTGACATTTTTGGACAGTGTTGTAGAATTTTGTGAGTGATGGTATATCATATATTCCTATTGTACATTTCCCCTCAATTATTTCAACTGTCTTGTCTATTCAAAAGAAAAATCCATCTCTAAAAAATGGTCTCCACCTAAACAAAGGTGTCAGGTAATTACCTATTACACAAAAACAGTTCTTACGCTTGTCTTTGAATTTTAGCATTTTGTGGATAGGTTCTGATTGACCAACATAGTAATAATAAAAAAGAAAATGAAAAGGAGGATAAGAGAACTTTATCCAGAGTATATTGTTTGCCAGAGGCCCCACCACTCCCAATTGTTTCACATCTGCTTCACACAAAACATCACCTACCTGGCTCCTTAGGGATTTGAGTTTACATCTGCTAAGTTTGGTCAGTAAATATTTGAGGAGGCAGCAAAGAGCAGGTTGAGAGGAAGAGAAAAGAAAAACTTCCCCCCTTGGTTTATTCCAACCTTTTTCACTTTAACTTCATAGTCTACATGTAGAAATTATAGTTAAAGCATTATAGAGTCTTCACATTATATATAGGAAGTAGGTGACAGACCCCTATATTATGAGATTTCCAATAATAAACTCCTGTCTTAGTTTAGGATCCCTTGGAAGCAGAAGTTGGAACAAAAACTGAGTTCAAGTAGTTGATTTGAGAGATCAGATCACCAGTAGTAAATGGGGAAGTTTGACAGGGAAGAAAGAGACCAATAAAGGGTGTGTTATTGAGCTACCACTGTGAGTAACTGGAGCTTAGTCTCACTGGGAAATGTAGAACACACACTGAAGTTATCCTACCCAATGGCAAGGGACCTCCTGTAAATGTCATCGTCTAAGTAAACACCCCAGCACTTTTGGCCTGAGACAGGTGTGTGGAGCAGCCTTTGGCCTCTTGGTAGAAAGCCCTTAGACAAAGAGATGCCTACATTGGCATTTGGAAATTCCTATGCACAGAATAGATAAGGTCTAAGAGATATGGACTAATACCCACTGCCATCTCTGCTGCAATCTCCAGAGTACAGTTTGAGTAAAACCTAATCTGAGACCTAAAGTCATTGCTCTCTGGGTAATAAAAGACCAGTAAGGCAATGTGTTTGCTAGTCAGAAAAAGGTGTAGCCCTTGCATAGAAACTAATGGAGCAACAAAGTCCAGCCCTTGTGGGACACAGTGTTATATTGCTCTAACAACCAGAGGGAAATTCAGATAAAACTAGAGGGCCTTGAAAGTGACAATTGATTCATGAACTTATTTTCAAATCTTGAGAAAATTCAGCTGCCCCAGGCAAACCTGGCATGTCCTTGGCTGGCACTGATGACTACACCCCAACCTCTTATTAATCACACTCAGGGTTGCTACCAGAGGGAATATCTTAGAAATATGTAAAGACTGGCTGTTGAAAATCCTCTGAGGCACGGATGAGACAGAACATTGATTGTTTGTTCCATGAGCACAAGTACAGATCCCAGGTCATCAGGCTGGAATGTACTAGAGAGGGATCACTTGCAAGAGAGTGGCTCAAAAACCACCATCCAGAAAAGGAGGCGGGCGGTGCTGCCTAGGGAGACAGTGATTACTCTGGAATGGGCCAGGTGAGGCCCTGGTGCTGCTTGCTGAAATTTAATCAGAGCAGGGGTCTGACACAGTGTCAGCAAGAGCTGGGGCCTCTGGCAGGCAATGAATGCCTCCTGCCAAGGAGCTCTCAGGAATACTCCATGAGGCCTGATTTACACTCTGAAACAAAATAAAGGTTCACAACTGAGCAGGGGCAGCTAGGAGTCTACAATTCAACCTCTGAAATGATTGTTGTAGTTACAATCCCTCCCTTCATTTCTGTTAAGTTGGTGGGTCAGTGGGTTTTAGGTGACTGTCCCATCCTTCCTTTGGCTTTCCAGGAGGTTCTGACACCCTCAGCCCACTCCTCTAAACTCCACAGAACCAGGGGGGAAGCCAGGGCAGACTAAGTGGTGCCCGTGGGTGGCTGCAGCACTCAGCTCGACAGGGCCAGCCAGCCTCTCTGCTCCTGGGCCTGAGGATCTTCTGGGCGCCATGGGAGTATGCTCCCCAGGGTGCGCTCCATGGGGAGTTACCCCAGGAGTAACTGCCAGCTTCACTGTCCTAGTGGCAGGTTCACAGGGAATCTCCAAAGAGACTGAACCCGGGTGCCCACAGAGGGGAACTGCTCATCAGTTAGCATGTGGTTGTCTTTTCTCCCTTCCTTGTCTCACGCTCCCCCACTCTTCACTAGTGCTTCCTGAGATCATCTCCCCCTGAATTAATGACCTGCTCCCAATTCTTTATCTCAACATCTGTTTTTGAAGAAACATAAAGTGAGACCAACCCCTTTAGCCCTATTGTTGTGGCAGTTCTCTGAAAGTAAGCCCAGATCCTTTCAGAAGGATCCCTTCACCCACTGCCCCTGCTTGAAGCCCTGTGACTTTGCTACCACCTCCAACATTCCATGTACAGAAAAGCAGATAAAAAATGAAAACATAAAACAGTGTCATGAAGATATAGCTCAGTTACTGAGAACCTTTCTAAGCATAAACACGAAGGAAAAAATATTTAGCAGAAAAAAAGAATAATAATAATTATTATTATATAAAACCATTAAAAACTTCTGTAAGTCTAGTCATTGTTAAAGTTGAGTAATGGATACATGAGGAGTCATTATACTAATCACTCCATTGTGTGGTGCTTAACATCTCTCAAATTAAAAGGTTTTATTCGCACTAAAAAAATTAAAAGCAGTTCAGTAGGTGGTTAAGTTGTCAAGAGTAAAAATATACATCTAAGGAAAAGTGAAAAAAGCAATGTTCAATTTTATACAAATACCTACTTGTGGTTTGCAATAAAAATTCCAAAGACTCCAATACACAGATTTTTTAAAAATGCTCTGTCTCAGTGGTTCCCAACCCTCTTGGCACCAGGTACTGGTGCTCCTATGAGAATCTGATGCCTGATGATATAAGATGGAGCTGAGGCAGTGATGCTAGCACTGAGCAGCAGCTGCAAATACAGATGAAGCTTCACCCACTCGTCCACTGCTCACCACCTGCTGTGTGGCCTGGTTTCTAACAGGGCAGGACCAGTAACGGCCCATGGCCCAGGAGTTGGGGGCCCCTGATCTATCTGATATAACCTAAATGGAAGTGAACTGGTTGAATCATATGAGTCAGGACAGGCTACCTGATGCTGTGGTAACAAGCAGCTCCAAAAGTTCAAGGGCTTCAAACCACAAAGATTTTTCATTCGGCTACACATCCATCATAGTCAGCAGTGGGCTCTCCTCATCACCCAAAATTTCCTCTTTTAAAAACTCTGCTTAAGGAAATAAACAAAAATATAGACATATATAAAATGTTCACTGCAGCACTTTAGAACCTAGAAATAGCCTTCTACATATATCTAAGGAGTAAATAAAGTACTATTATTAAGAAACAAAAAATTATGGTGCAAAATAATATTTAATTATATGAGGAAATTTTAAATGATATAGTGAGAAATAAAACTTTAAGCAAGGCCACAGGTGGATATATTTTATAATCCCAGTTTGATTTCTTTTTATAATTTTTATTTTTTAGAGTTGACATTTAATATTATTTTATATAGTTACATGTGTACAGAATAGATGGTTAGACATTTATGTAATTTACTGTGATTCCCCCCAATTAGTCTAGTACCCACCTGGCATTATACATAGTTATTACAATATTTTTTTCTACATTCCCTGTGCTATACTTCCAGTTTCATTCTTAAACCTGTTCTTATATTTTGCGTTTATATATGATCCTTTGTATTTCTGCAATGTCTGTTGTAATTTCCCCTCTTTCATCCCTAATTTTGTTTATTGTGTCCTTTCTCTTTTTTCTTTAGTTAAGAGTCTAGCCAGGGTTTGTCAATTTTATTAACCTTCTCAAAGAACCAGCTCTTTGTTACATTTATTTTTTTCTATTGTTTTTTGTTTTCAGTTTCATTTATTTCTGCTCTAATTTTGATTATTTCTTTCCTCCTGCTGACTTTAGGTTTCATTTGTTCTTCCTTTTCTAATTTTTTAAGATGAAGTGTTAGGTTGTTTATTTGGGCTCGTTCTTTGTTTTTGGAGGTAGGCCTGTAATGATAGAACTTTCCTCTTATGACCGCTTTTGCCATGTCCCAAAAGTTTTGATATGTTGTGCTATCATTATCATTCATTTCTATGTATCTCTTGATCTCTTTTCTTATTTCTTCTCTGACACAGTTATTCTTCAGTAGAATGTTGTTTAATCCCCATGTATTTGTGGTTCTTCCTGATTTCTTTTTGTAGTTGATCTCTAGTTTCAAAGCATTATGATCAGAGAATATGGTTAGTATGATTTCAACCCTCTTATATTTGTTGAGACTAATGTGTCCCAGTATGTGGTCTATCCCTGAGAATGTTTCATGTGCACTAGAGAAGAATGTATAAGCAGCTGTTTTGGGATGGAAGGCTCTGTATATGTCAATTATGTCCATTTGGTCTAATGTGTCATTTAAGGATGTTATTTCTTTATTGATTTTCTGTTTGGGTAATCTATTCATATCTGAAAGTGGAGTATTTAGGTCTCCCACTATGATAGTGTTTTGGTCTGTTTCTCCCTTTAGTTCTGTTAGTAATTGCTTTACATATTTTAGGGCTCCCTGATTGGGAGAATAGATAATAAGTGTTATGTCTTCTTGGTGCATGATTTCTTTTATCATTATGAAGTGTCCCTCAGTATCTTTCTTTACCTTTTTAATTTTGAAGTCTATTTCATCTGATATTAGTGCCACTACTCCTGCTTTTCTCTGAATGCCATTTGCATGAAATATCATTTTCCACCCTTCTCTCTGAGTCTATATTTGTCTTTGGAGTGGAGATGTATCACCTGGAGGCAGCATATGATTGGTTGGGTTTTGTTTTTTGATCTATTCTGCAACTCTGTGCCTTTTTATTGGTGAGTTCAGTCTTTTTACATTTAGGGTGATTACTGAAATCTGAGGTCTTCTTATAGCCATTTTCTCTTTTGCTTTCTGGTAGCTCGGTGTTTCCATTGCTTCCTTGTCTTTGTGTTTCTGTTTTCTTTATTTTGGTTGGCTTTTGTGGGTTTTTCCTCTGGTCCTTCTTGTTTCATATTATATACTTTATTTCAGAATCTTTGGTGTGTGGTTACCATTACAAATATGTAAATGATAGTTACACACACACACACACACACACACACACACACACACAGTCATCCCTTTTCTTCTGCTTGCCTTATCTCCATTCCTCTTTATAAATTTGGATCTTTGAATCCTCCCCTTTTTAGTCATTGTTGTCTCAATTTGTCCCTATGTATGCTGAACGTTCATTACTATCTTGCAATAGCAATTCTTTATTGTCTAAGCTTATAATGCCTTGTCTTTAGTAAGAATTGCACTCCTCTACTTCTATTTCCTGATAGTCACCTTATTACTAATTGTGCATTTTTTAACATTTTGTTTTAGATGATAGATACTGACCCCTTTCAGTATTTCCTATAGTGTAGGTCTCATAATGGAAAATTTCCTCAATTTTTGTATATCTAGAAAGGTCTTTATTTCTTCTTCATATCTAAAGCAGAGCTTAGCTGGATACATTATTCTATCCTGGTAGTTCCTTTCACTTACTAGTTTGAATATTGATTCTACTCCTTTCTGGCTTGTAAGGTTTGTGCTGCGAAGTCCTATGATAATCTAATGGTTTTCTTTATAAAGTTACTGTCTTCTTCTCCCTGGCTGACCTGAGACTTCTGTCTTAGTCATTGATTTTTGATCATTTTTATACAATGTGTCTTGGTGAAGGCCTTGGTGAAGGCCTTCTTGGTTTGAGATATTTGGGTGTTCTGTTGAATTCTTGAATTCTAAGCTCCAGCTTATTCCTTAGATGTAAAAAATTCTCATCAACTACTTGCCTGAAAATGCTTTCTAGTCCCTGTTTCTTTGCCTTGCCTTCGATAATGCACCTTATTCTTATATTATCTCTCCTGAAGGTATCAGCTAGTTCTTGTATTTCTTTCATTATTTTTCATTCTTTGATTTCTCTCTTCTTCCTTCTGATTTATTTCTAGATTTCTGTCTCCAATATCACTGATCCTTTCCTCCATTTGGTCGACTCTATTTCCCAAGCTTGCTATTTCATTTTTCAACTCTTGCAGTGTGTTCCTCAGCTTCAGAATATCTATTCTGTTCTTCTTGAGGGTTTCAGTCTCCATGCTCTGCTCATCTAGTTGTTTTTTAATTCCTAAAATTGTTGATATGACTTGTTTTTGAACTCACTGAGCTTTTTTTCAAAGTACCATCCTGAATTTTGTCATTTAAGTAGCATATTTCTATGTCTGTAAGCTTATTTTCTGGAGATTTTTCTCTCTTTCTGAGATCCCTTGTCTCCTTGGTTGTTCATGTTGTTTAATGCACTATTTTTCTGCCTGAGAATTAATGGAAGTATATTCTGCTTTTTTTCCAGAAAGATTATTTATTATATAAAGGGCTCTCTTTAGCCTATTGCAAAGAAGGTGCTTTTCTTTTGGTTTCTAGTAGGTGACGTCTAAGCCTCTTGGATCCCTGCTATATATAAAGCCTTAATAATGCTTTTTTTTTTCTTATATGTATTTAATTGTGCTCACTATTCTAAGTCTCAGTCCCTGTCAGTGTTAGTGACAGTTTCGATAGTGTTTTCTCAGATTCCTCTGGGCTCCTCAGTGTTCGGTCTTGGAGGATATTGGGGGAGGGGCACTCTGGGTTGGGGGTTGAGAACTGTGGCTCAGCCTTGGTTTTGCAACTGTGGCTGGTAAAAATGAACTGTTATTCCTCTGCCGTCCTGTTTCTCTGCTTTCTGCCCTTCCACCGGCCACATGGAGCTCATAGCCCTCCCAGGCAGGGCTGTTCAGGGAACTTGCCATACTTCTCCCCTCCACCTCCTACAGGGAGCTCTGACTGCAGCAAGAGGCAGCAGCTTTATTGCTCCCAGTCCACCACCTGGCATCTGGGTTTCTGACCTGTGGTAGCTCTTATGTGCAGATCCCATGCTCACACATGCTGGTGTGCAGTTTGGGTGTTTTTTGTTGAGTTTTAGATGTTCAGCTTATTGTTGTTTCAAGGGGAGAGATTTGAGGATGTCTCTCACTCCACCATGTTTCCCCAAACTCTCCCCACATTTATATATAAAACTGGAAGAAATCCATGAAATATCACCAGTTATATTCTAATCATGGAAGACTATAAATAATTTTTGTTTTTTTCTTTATACTCTATTATCGTCTATATAGCAATTATTCTGCAATGAGTGATTTTCATAATAAAAAATACAATAACTTTTTTAAAGTCTATCAATGTTGTATTAAGATATCAAGGTGACTGGAAAATAAAACTTAGTATAGTTTAGTGTTTAGGAAAGGGCAAGCACTACCAGAAGGATGGCCTCACTGGGTATCTGAAGATAACACCACTGGGCCAGGACCTGGTCTGATCATTAGCCCAGGTCACTACACATTGGTTAGAATAAAGAGACTGACTCACTTTAGCCCCAATCTTCTCAAAGTGAGATTTTCACCTGAGATATAGAGGCTGTGTTAGGCTATGACCTAAAAATCAGCAAATTTCAACTCATTGCCCTTTGCCAATAGGTTAAAGCAGAGTTTCTCAGCCTCAGCACAATTGAAACTTTGGGCCAGCTTATTCTTTGTTATGGGGGACATGGGGAACTGTCTTATGCATTGTAAACGCTTAGTTGCATCCCTGGCCTCTACCCACTAAATGGTAGTAGTGCCTATGTGCACACACAAAATTGTGACCACCAAAATTGTCTTCAACAGTGTCAAATGGCCCCTGGGGTGCAAAAATTACCCATGGTTGGAAACCATAATACTTAAATACCATGTAGTGCCTGAGTGAAAAATTCTCATTTGGTGAAAACTTTAGAGAAGCAGTAATCCCACTAAACTCCCAAAGACTGATTTAAAAACAGAATTCAAAATGGAATTGCACCACGTACTCAATTTCATCTAAATATGCTGCTTTTAAAAAAAATAATATTGTATGTCGATTATACTTTGATTTAAAAATAGTAGTAGGGGAATAGAAAGGGAGTAGGTAATTCCAATATCAACAGTGCAGGCAGGTCTGACTGCCATTCTATTATCTGAGCATGTGCTGCAGAATAAGGATAGGAGACCCTCAGTTGACAGACCATCCTCACTGGACCAGCAGCTCCTGCTCACAGTGCAGGCTCCTGAGTCATCTCTCCTAGTTTAATCTCTGGGTGCCCTCCATGTCCCATTTGGATTTTTTGGCTCTTTATCACTTATTCTGTGGATCAAATTTCCTCTGTTGAACTGCCCAATATGGCAGTATTTGCCTGACTGAATCTCAATTGACCCAGGATGTTTATTAGGATCATGTTAAATTTGTAAGTTAACTCGGGGGAAGTCGATATCTCTGTGATGCTGTTTTTCTATCCAACAACATGATGTGTTGATGTGTCTTCTGAGTGGGTGAAGTCATCTGTGTCTCTCCATAGAGTTTCACAGTCTTATTTAGTACTTGCCTTTTTTTTTTGAGTTTGTGGACTTTCTTCTTAAGTATTTTATCATTCTTGTGGCTAGTGCGAATAGTGCTGCCACATAGGTCTACTGTGTAAAGTACTATGTAAAGTATTTGGAGCAATCCCTGACATACAGTAGGTGCTGTAGAAGTGCTTGCTATGATTATCGTACTAGTGTCTTCATTGTATCCTCCAGCTGATTATCATTTAAATGTAGGTCACAGTTGTGTCTTGGTCACTTCCAGTTCCTATTCAGATGAAGCTGGGGGAAGAACTGAATCTTGGGACATCGTTTTGACAGTGTAAACCTAAAAATAAAAGGCCAAAGTGAGAAACAACAATATTTATTTATTTAAGATTGAAAAGAATAGCTATTCAAGAAACACTGATTCAGGCAGAAACCCAAAGTGTTCTGATTAGAGAGTAAAGGCAAGGGGTATAGAAAGAAGGAATTTCTATAGGTGCAGGTAAGCTAACATAGTAATGCTAATTCGAAAGAATGGTTTTTATTTTCAGTCAGGTAGTCATAATATCCGCTTTCTTGTTATCTTTGCAAACAGTTGATAGAGACAGATGTTGCTTTAGGCCCAGTCCAAAGGTCATTTTTCTCTGTTTTAACATTCCAAAGGTTTGAGGAGTAAGAAGTATGAGGCGGTTCTTCTAGGATATAATTATTATTGCCTCATGTGTTCTATCTTGCTTAGGAAAATGAAGCTTAATACCCCTAGGAATCAAAGTATTCGTGTGGGTAAGTCTTACACTCTAATACAAAACTAATATTTGTTACTTACACTTCAGAAACAGGCTGACAGTTGCTCTCTGTGTATCAGTGAGCTAGACCACATAACAAGTTGCCCCCAAATTCAGTAGCTTACAATAATGACCACGTAAGTGTGTTCATGATTTACAGATCAGCTGGGTTGTTCTGCCAGTCTGAACCAGCCTTAACTCATCTTAGCTGGCCTCATTCATGCATCTGTGGTCAACTAGAGGGCAAGCTACAGTCTGGTCTAGAATGTACTCCCTTGCATGTCTGGCAGTTGTTGACTGTGAGCTGGGGCAGTAAATTTCACTGGGCTAATTTGTCTGTCATCAACCAGCAGGCAACCTTGGGTTGGTTCCCCATAGTTCAACAGAATTCAGAATGAGAGCACAACTGTATAGGGATTCTTAAGGCCTATGCTCAGAATTGACATAGAATAGCTTTTTATCCCATTCTGTTGTCCAAAGCAATACAAGAGGCCAGCCTGGATTTAAGGGGTGGGAAATAGATACTTCCCTTTAGTTGGCAAAACTGCAAAGTCATATTGTAAAGGGGCATGAATACAGGGGACCCTGAAAAATTAATCATAATCTATCACACTCCCTACACCAAGGTGAGAACACTTTTAGCATTGCTTGTCTTTTAGCATTGCTTCCTCTCACTAAGCAGCCCACCTGTGGACTGGTTCAGAGGAAAGTTCCACAGATGGTGGGCCTCACCCATTCACCCTGATTCACATTTGTTTCACTTTCAGAGGGTGCCATTTCTTGACAATGAGCCCACATCTGAGTCTATTTGAGAATGTGACCCCCAGCTATAAGGATGATCTGTTTCCCTCTCTGTCTTGGTTTCTGAGAACAGTTGCTTGTTTTGGTGGAGTTTTCTAGTATAGATTTACCAAGACACTAAGTTCTCAGCTAGCAGCTAAGTAAATCTTTGCTGGTGTATCAAAACAATCAATTACAAGCTAATTAACTCCAAGTCCTGTTAGAAGCAATCAAAATGTCACTTCTCTTGATCAGGAGGCAGAGAGACTTTGGAGGTAAGCCAGACACCTCCCTTCCTTCTGGCATCGCCCTTAAACCACTGAGGCAAGGCCATGAACCCCTGGTGGCCATGCAGGGACAGAGTTATTCTGTCAAAGTTTTTATTTGCCTTCTTGATCCTAGAGAGTTACCAAGCCATCTAGGCCAAGCTGTAGAGGGATAGTATACACTGGCTGCTCGCCTCCCACACTGCATTGCTGCTCTCCTCTCCTCCCACCCAGCCCACAGAGTAGCTCTAACCCTACTGTCCCCGGGGTCAGAACATAGGAAGCCAAAGGTATGGCCACTCCTGGGTGATGAAGGTGGAAGACAGAGAAAGGGAAAAGAAAACAAAGTTTTGTTTAAACTAAGAACATTGAACAAAAAAGCAATACAAACTGTAGGTATTTATAACAACACTTGCCTTTATAACTAATTAGCATTTGGTAATAACATTGTGCCTATCATTATGTGTTTAAAGTTATTTTTGCTCTATGTTTTACTTGATCGTATTAGACTTTCCTCCTATATTTGGTGTTCCCTTAAATATATGACAAGTAAAAGGTCATATATTGTATTTAAAAGAATTCTAGTATGATCCATGTAAAACATATGTATGTATATAGGCACATATATACATGTACATATATATGTGTGTATTTTGGTATGTAAACATGCATATACATGTCCATACATATATGTGTACACATACATATATGTACACATGCATATTATATGTGTGTATATTTGTGTATACATGCATATGTATATATGTAATCTGTAATATTTATATATTTTGGAGTAAAATGTGTATGTTATACTTATAATATTTACATATAATGTAAACTTATATATAAAAATATATAACTAAATATAAAATAAAAGATATGTAAATATCTTTTCTATCTTATATAGCTAAGTATAAATGTATATGCATACTTACATTTTTGAGGAAAAATGTCTGAAAGGTTACATAAGAATTAGATAATGATTACACATGGGGAGATTTTTTTTTTATTTGCTTTCCATATACTTTGACTTTTTACCATGATAAAATACTACCTTTGTAGCTTTTTAAAAGTAGTTGATTTAAAAATTTTATGGAGGTTCTTCCAGCTTTTCTCATCTCGTTATCCCCAACTTAAATTGTAAATTTAGATGGCTTTTTATATTGAATCTTTCCTGAAAAAAAAATGCTCATGGTGCCCCACCAAGATAGTAGTCTTTACAGGTAGACAGAACTGAATCAATTCATTTCATTCAGCTGCAGAGGAAGCCCAAGTCCTGACCCTTCCTGGGTGGGACCTCCACCCTGGAGCATGGCACCCCCCTTGCAGCCCCTGGATCCTATGGGTGTGGGCATTGGTGGCATCTCTCCTGTCCTCTCACAGGGCCGAGGGGGCAAAGGCAGCATCTATGTGTGGGCATCTGGGGATGGTGGCAGCTACGATGACTGCAACTGCGATGGCTACGCCTCCAGCATGTGGACCATCTCCATCAACTCGGCTATCAATGACGGCAGAACAGCCTTGTACGACGAGAGCTGTTCCTCCACCCTGGCCTCCACCTTCAGCAATGGAAGGAAGAGGAACCCTGAGGCTGGAGTGGTAAGTGCAGCCACTGGTCCTCTGTGAAGCTGTGGAATGCACAGACACTGACATCATGCGTGGATACTGTGACATCATGGGAAGAAAGGGAGTGCCTCCTTTCCCTAAAAAGTTAGCGCATGTCCTGAGGGGAGATCCATCTTCTTCCAGGCTTGATAATGCCTTGTTATTGAGATAGAGATGTACATACCACATATGAATTGAAAGCAAAAAATGTGATGACCCCCTTCCAGCTTATTTTTCATAGATTGTCTTTCTTGTTTATTGTTTTGTTTTACAAATAATTATGAACTCTGGTTTATGAAAAAGTTGCCCAGGCAGGTCACTTATTATGAGAACTAATATTAAGAACTTGGGCATCACATCACAACCTCATCTAAGCCAATAAACCATCCATGTAGTAAAGTAATTAAAAAATAGCATCTGTGGGTGGATATTTCTGGGTCCATAAACCTCCCAAAATAGGGCATTTTCTCGGAAAAAGAAAAAGAATAGTGATTTTCATCAGTGTAAAATGGATCAATGATTGAGAAAACAAAAATATTAAAAATCACAGTGTTTATTGTACTTTTCTGAGCGGCTCTTCCTTCTTGGGCAACTAGGTATAATGGTAAATTTTTTGAGTCTCTTAGAAATATATATCTGTACATTGTAATGAACCTTTTTTATCTTTTTCTCTCTCTGGATATTTCACTCACATATCAGTCTTTCCTCATACCTACAAGCCAGGAACTTGTTAGATGGTTCAATAGTCCTGCTGAGTCAATTACACCCTGACCAGATACCTACCTCAGCTGGGGCTTCTTATGGGTGGATAGCAAGAACTCAGAATATAATCATTGCCAACCAGTACTTCTATTCCAAGTTCCCACCTGGGTCCACCTTGGCAAGCTTCCAGGCTCTCACATGAAATCACTTTACCTACAGGAGAGACAGACCTTGGCCTGACTCCCTCCATGAGCCCTCCTGGGTTTCTCCTTAGTGTTGAAGAGAATAGAGAGTGTGCTAGCTCCTCCCAAGCAGAAGGAGACTTCAGCCCCTCTTATCCTACACAAAAAGGGAGAAGAGCAGCAAAAAGAGACAAGTGAAGGAGGCCCCAAACCTGTTCTGTTTGTAAGGCTCACTACTTCCCCTGGAAACTCCTTTCCCAAAAGCCTCCCAATGGTGACACTTTGTCCTCAACCTTATATCTAGGACTGTCTTTCTACTTGGGCTGCAAAAGTGCCTTGAGTTCTCTCTGAATATTGTAATTTTCCCCAATAGAAGCCTTTAAACGTCCCTGATACTTTGTTCCTCAAAATAATAGGCCCACTTGAGGACCTACAGAGTAGGAAGAATAATTCTTATAGTTCATACATGATTTTACTGAAAACCCTGACTCTTAAAAACATTGAAAATGATGTTTTCCTCTTTGTGAAAGTTCTTTAAAATTTGGTTGGTCATTAAGAAGATCTCCCCACTTAAGAATTGTGGAGGTAATCACTCATGTATAGGTTATCTTGGCTCAACATGTCTCAGAATCTCTCCATGAATTTTAGATGTAGAGATATATTTTCTTGTAATGGCCTCTCCTTCTAGCAATTTTTAGTTGATCATGTTATTCTTCCTCTTTGGGAATGCTAATTTCCTTCCTGAAGGAAAAATTCTGATACAATGGCCCTTGGGTTTTCTGAGAGTTGATCCCAAGAAACAAAAGTCACCATGGTGCTGGTATTGACTAGTCATTTTCTACCTATCATGTTTCCTTTTAGGATCCAGGAAATAAATTTCTCTAGTCTGTGAAATAGCTACAGATATGCTTCTCTAAACAATTACTTTTATTTTTTTTTATCTTGTGAATGCTGTAACTACAACTCATTGTATGCACCTTTTTGCATGAGCTACTAGGAAGCTCAGATAAAAATGCATGGCAAAATAGATAGATGAGTGCTAAGTTTATTCTTACTTTCATCTTAGTATTCTTCAGAACAAAGTCAAGCTTAAATAAAAGAAATTAATAGTCTTCTGCTCCATATTGTTTTGGGGTTCAAAATAGTGTGATTTATTCACTCATTACTCAATATCTTCCCTTTCAGGCAACCACAGATTTGTATGGAAACTGCACTCTGAGGCATTCTGGGACATCCGCAGCTGCTCCTGAGGCAGCTGGAGTGTTTGCACTGGCTTTAGAGGCTAAGTATGTTTCTAGCTGGAGGCCAAGGGGCAGCTCTGCAGGGTGTTTTAACATGTATCCCTCCACCCAACACCAGATGTCCATGGCAAAAGAGGGTGTGAGAGCCCATGAACAGTCAGGGTTGGTGAACTCTAGTGGGATTTTCTAAATGAACCATAGGCCATAAGTCTCTCTCTCTCATTCTCTCTCTCTCTCTCTCTCTCTCTCTCTCTCTCTCTCTCTCTCCTCCCGCCCCCTTCCTCCTTCCCTCCCTCCTTCTCCACAAAACTACATTCCTAGGACAGTGCAAGACCCCAACTCCCAACTGCACATATTAATTTCATACTCAGATACAAAAAAGGGGCACGTAGATTTATTTTTTATAAAAACTTCTCTTTATATTTTGTGTATGCCTTTTCTATTTTACTCCAATAATACTCACAATCAACTAAATGAAAGAAAACCATTACCAGCCTTAGTATCTAGCAAGGTATGTCAGAATGTGTGACAAACAGGGTGCTCCCATTCAATATTTGTTAATTTATAAAGTGAATTCGCTTTTTAACACTGAGACAAAGTGGGCAAAGTCATGCAGTAGAGACCAAGAAATGGGATTTATGGGAAACTTTCCAAGCTATAGGTAAAAAAAAAAAAAAAAAAAAAAAAAAAAAAAACCACTATCTCTCTGTTGTCACCCTCCCACGGAGAGGCCACATATCACTACTGCTGGGCACACCCTGGATGTGAGCATCAATCAGCCCAAGGTACTTGCCCACCTGCTACTCTATATTCTCTTAGTACAAGCCAGAGGCTGGCTTTGAGTTTGAGCAGTGAACATGCGGGCTTCAGGCACCATGCACTTGATGTGAGTGCAAATGTCTGCTATGTAGGGAGTTGTCTGAGAATGCAGCACCAGGAACTTGTAAAAAGTTGGGTTCAGGCTCCTAGGGAAGCAGAGTGAGTCCTCATCCCACACCCCTCAACCGTTGCTAGGCAACTGGAGCTTCTAGCATTACTTTCCAGACAGCCCTGCTCATCTCTCTCCACATATGCACTACATTTTCTGATTTGCAAAAGAAGCAAAAGTTGAATCCTAGAATGGGAAGGGATGTTGAACAATTATATAATCCAACCCTCTGCCTTCAAACAGAAAAGGTATAATTTACCCTCCTTTTATAGATTAGACCCCAAATTGGAAGGTACTCCTCTCTTTGAATCAGAAAATTCCACTTTGATTCTCCTAACAAAAGTCATGTGGAAAATTTAGGGCACCGAGAGATGGACACTGGTCAAAGCATTCCTATTTTTACATAGTATCCTATTAAACACAGAGACCTAAACTTACTCACAGCTTATGTGTATTTCTTGAAGATGAAACTGTTCAGCTTGCTCTAATGAAGAGCTCTGGAGTATAAATTATGTCTAGACATAGGAGCTGGGTTGCCATGATCCTGTGCTGGCCAGTCATTGGCTAAGAGCCACGTAGGGAAACAAACTCTGAGGCACCTCTGGCTTCCTGCACCTATGAATAAAGGAGATCCAATAGCCAGCAGTTAAAACTACTGGTTAGCATAAAATAGCACAAAGAGAGACCCCAGAAGGAGGTGGAGGGAAAACCTCTCTATGAACAGTTCCTACAGCTTTTCTCTCTTTATCTTGGGACAAGGCAACCAGGAGTCCTCAATAACAAGTCTGACAGCAGTAGAGAGGTCTTTCCCACCTGGAGGACCAATAAAAAATATTTTTACAAAGCAATTTGGATGCAGTAACCAAATTACTTTGTCTAAATGTATGCCCATCAGGACCATAAAAGAGGGAGAACTGCCCCATGACTCCAAAGGAGAAAAGGAAACCTCTGCTTGGTCACCACTTTGTTATTTAATCTCATAAAGTGTTTCCTTGAATGCTTGAAAATGGCTTCTTGAGTCACAGAGAATATTGCTTACATTTTTTAGTGTGACCAATCTTGTTGAAATATCAAAGGATTTCTTTAGTGGGGGGTGACCGCCACCTTCAAATATTTTATATTCTCTATATGACTCAGAGTTTTCTGTGTTGTTCTAGAGGACTGAGCTAGGTTTGAGAAATAAAGTTTGTAAAGAGGCAAATTTTGCCTCAAAAGAACCATTTATAGTAAAGTGACCTATATATTGGACTAGAACAATGTTTTTATAACTGACCTCTCAGGGGATAATTTTTTTAATGTAAACCTTTCATCAAAGTGCAATGAACACAAAGGAAAGGGCACAAATATTAGGCACAGCTCAATGACTTCTTACAAGGCTACTAGATCCACGTAACCATCACCCAAATCAAGAAGCAGACCATTACCTGAGTACCAGTCTGTGGTCTTTTGTTCTGAGAGTCTGAGAGATTCCTCCAGGCTATTGTGTGTGGTTATAGGTCATTTATACTTGTGAACTACTACTCCATTGTATAAGTGGATATTTGTGTTATTTCCACTTTAGGGCTATTATGAGTAATATTGCTATGAACATTCTTGTACATGTATTTTGGTGAAGCTACGGACACATTTCTGTTGAGTGTTTACTATGGAGTCAAAATGCCGAGTCAGGGATGTACATATATGCAGCTCCAGAAGTCACTGCCAAGTAGTTTTCCAAAGTGGATGTTCCTTCCAGCAGTGTATGAGAGGTACAGGTGTGCAGTGGAATTGCATTGTAGTTTTAATTCACATTTCCCTGAGAACTGGTGAAGTTGAGCACTGGGGAGAGTTTTGAAAATGATAAATTCACAAGTTTCAGCCAAAAACACTGAATACAAATCCTTAGAGACAGATGGCCCAGAAATTTATCTTTCCGACCCCATTTCAGGTACTACATAAGCAGCCAGCCCTTTGCTGGGGTGTGTGGCACCAAGTAAGTCAATGGCTCTATGAACCTCTGAATCATGTTTTTGTTGTGCAGAATGTGAATATCTAGACTCAGCCTCCAATCCGGTGCTGGGATTGGGTCAAGACTGAAGACAGATAATCCAAATAACAAAAGCTAAACCAAGAAGAGGGGCAGTATTTTTCTGTCATGTGAAAGATAATACAGAGGTAAAGCACCCAGGGCAAATATGGGGGTACTGCCCATGAGTCAGGGAATCCAGCTGTCTCTGGATTTCTGCTCTGCCACCTCATGTTCTCTATATGCTGCTGGAGCTACAGCCACCATGTTTATATTGCAGGCAAGAAAAGAGGAAAAGCAAAGGAAATAAAAAAGAAACTGACCAGCTGAGTCAGCCCCATTCAAAGTTTTTTCCAAAAAGCTCCACCCAGTGACTTCTACTTATTTCTCATTGGACAAAACTGTCACAAGACCCCTCTAGACTGCAAGGAAGACTAGAAAATGTAGTTTTGTTGCTGATAACATTGCTGTTCTGAATAAAATTGAGATTTTTTTATTACGGAAGGAAGAAAGATAGATTGAAAGGAGAGAAATACTAGTGTCTTCCAGCAACTAAGTGGGCAATTACTCATCTTTGGATCTCTATTGTCTCTGTTATCTGACAAATAGAAAGTTAGATCATCAATAAGTCTCCTATGACTTTTTGGATAAAAATATCATGGCTTTAAGAAACTATATTTTTAAATTAGATATGTGCAGATTTTAGAATTGAATGTGACTTAAAGCTAAAAAATGTTTACTTACTTTAAAATATTATGACCAGTACTTTACCTGGGAAACTGTCTATTTATTTACCTCTTTATTAAGTGTCCATTACCATGCTAGTTACTTTTCACATGGTAACCTACATTTACACCCTGTAACAAACCTCTAAGGCCTTATCCCCATTTTATAGATGGGAACCCTGAGGCTTGGATTGTTAAAGTAACTTGTCCAAATTCGCACAGCTGGAAAATAGCAGAGCTGGGATTTAAACCCTAGGAAGCCTGGGTTCCAACTCCATGATCTTTTCTTGGCTCAACTATGCAACTTAGAAGAGCCACCATCCGGGCTGAGAGTCTCACCACTCATTCTGCCCAGGGCAGTGGGCTGCAGTAAATTAATTGGTTCTTTCTCAAAACCAATGCACAAAATCAAGCTTCAATTTCTTCAAAATGAGGTTTTGCACATCACATCTACACCAGGGTGTCATGTAAACTAGGTTTTCGCTCACAGTTTATAAGATTTAGGCAAATAGGGACTGTGGAGAAAATACCAGCTTGCCTTACAAATGAATTATTTTTCTCAGACTGGAAATAATCCAGACCCTTAAACTTGTTTTTTAATCCTGTCAGATTGTAGAGAATAGACTCTGAATTCTAAAGCTGAAAGAAAACAAGTGGATTTTTCCCTACTCCAAACATCTTTACTTATGCATAAGAGAGCCAGGCCCAGAGCAATAAAGCTGCTTGCTGAGGTTCACACACCTCACTCTATTCAGATAAAGATTATATCCAGTAAGTAGAGGGATTAAAATTCTATTGGCTTCTAGAATGTACCAGATGTTAGTAGAAGTCTTTCCTCCAACCTTAACACTGCAAGTTCTGAAAAACATTTCAGTTTTTAAGTTCTCTAAAGATGCATGTTCTCTCCTTAAATTCCCTTTGCTGTCTTGATCATTAGAGGAAAAAATATGAGTTGGGTCCAGGAGACTTCGATATCATAAATAGGACTCTGAAAAATGATGGTTAGGGGGAATCTTCACAAACAGGGAACTCAAAAAAAAAAAACAGTTAATATTTTATACTTTATTCTTTGTTGCGAGAAGTTGGTAAACCTACCATACGTTTTAGCTAGCACAGAACTTCATAGGTGATCTAGTTCTGTCAATTATACATAGGTGAACAATTGCAAGTATGTAATACACTTGCGAGGACTAACTTTAGGTGGTTTAGGAAAGAGTCCTTCCTGAGTCTGCCTGGTACAAGATTCCTCTTTCAGCCATGCAAGGCCATTCTCTTCCTGGGCTTCACGCTGGCTTTCCCAAGAGTTCCATTTCTTGCTCAAGACCTCTGCCACAGTGTCCAGGATTTTATCACAGTATCCTGAGTGACCTCTTTCTTTGGAGCCCTGGCCTCTCCACATGAAGACATAACCATCCTCCATCTCCACTAGACACCTTGGTTTCCACTTTGATCTCTTTGGGTGTTCACTCTCAACCAAGAGCCAGCTGATCTACCGTGAATGGCTTAGGACAATGAAACATCTATCCTTGGAACATCACAGTTTCCTACAAGTGATTGGAGTCAGATGCACAAATGTTACAATTTTTGTTGATCATTTGGTATTTACTCATGCACAGCCTAGTGACCACTCACTTCCAGCTTTGTTCCTTATGGCCATACGTGGGTTAGATTCCTGCAGCAGCCTCTGACTTGTGTGATCATGTCTTCTAGTCTCATGCACCCTATTGATGTTCATAAAGATCAGATCACATCTCATTCTGTCTTTACTGGCTGTCACTTGACATAAAGTTCCAGTGTACTAACGTGGGTGAACACCTGTCACCCTCTCCTGCCTTAAAATTCCTGGGTCTCCCTCCCTGTCACACTTAGGTATCCTGCCCTCCTAAACTTTTTAAAACTTCTCACTTACATGATGCTTGCCTTCTCTGGCCCTTATATCCTTCCTTCCAGAACCTTCTCTCCCCTAGAATTCTACCTTTCCCTGTATTTTCAATCAGTCTGTATTTTCCTACTTGTTCCCTCGACTTTTACTTAAAATGCTGCTTCCTAAGGGATCCTTGCTGAACCCCTAGACCAGAGTTTCTTGAATTTCCTGATAATCAGAATCCCTGGAGTGCTTATTAAAAACAGATATCCAAGCCCACCCAGGTTCACAGACTCAGAATCTCTAGGAGAGCACCTAGAAAGCTGTAACTTAACATACATCCTCAGCGCTGCTCAGGAAATTAGGAATCACTCCCCTAGACAAGTTTTACTCAAGCTTTTGGCTATGAGTTGGAAATACCAGATGTTTGGGCAAGTAAATTGAATCATCTCTTGGTCCCATCTGACATCATTTTTTAACATTTGATTCACATGTATAGCCAAGGTTGAGAACTGCCATCTTAGACCAATGTACTCAAACATCCATGCATACAGAAATCATCTTAGGAGTTTTCTTAAGTGCAAATTCTCAGCATTACAACCTCCAAAAAAAACTAAATCAGAAGAGTTGGGGTTGAGGCCAGGAATCTGAATTTGTTGCTACCCCAGACATGGTTCTGACATGGGGCTTGAGGACCATAGCCTGAGGTCCCCTTGGTGGGATAACACAGAAGTTCCACTGTTGGCTCTCTCAGCAGCCTAGCTCCCCCTTCATGACAGCCCTCCCTTTTTATTTTTTTTTCAGTTTTATTGAGGCATAATTGACATACAGCACTGATAGTATAAATTTAAGGTATGTAGCATAATAGTTTGTCTTACATATATTATGAAAGGGTTACCACAATTTTAGTTAACATTCATTATCTCACATAGATACAATTAAAAAAAGAAAAAAATTTTTCCTTGTGATGAGAACTTTTAGAATCTACTCTCTTAACATTCATGTTTATCATACAGCACTGTTAACTAAGTTATCATCATGTTGGACATTACATCTTTAGTATTTTTGTAACTGGAAATTTGTGCCTTTTGACCACATTATTTCAATTACACCTCCTCCCAACCCCACCTTTGATAACAACTAATCTTATCTCTTTTTCTATGAGTTTGGGTTTGGTTTTCCTTTTATTAGATCCCACATGTAAGTGAAATTATACAGTATTTGTCTTTTTCTGTCTGACTTATTTCACTTTTATAATGTGCTCAAGATCCACCTATGTTGTTGCAAATGGAAAATTTTTCTTGTATTTTTATGGCTGAATAATATTTTATTGTGTACAAACACATACCCCAAAACTTCTTTATTCATCCATCGATGAACATTTACATTGCTTCCATGTCTTGGCTATCATAAATAATGCTGCTATGAACATGGGGGTGCTTATATCCTTCCAAGTTAGTGTTTTTGTTTCCTTTGGATATATTCCCAGAGTTGAAATTGCTGGGTCATATGGTAGTTCTACTTTTAACTTTTTGAAAATCCTCTGTGCTGTTTTTCAGAGTGGCTGCACCAATTTACAATGCCATCAACAGTGCACAAGAATTTCTTTTCTTCACATCCTTGCCCACCATTTGTTATCTTTTGTCTTTTTGGTAATAGCTACTCTAATAGGCATGAGTAACATCTCATTGTGGTTTTGTTCCTTTTTAAATATTGAGTTGTCTCTCTATCACCCAAGGTTGTAGGCTCTGAGAGGGCAGGGGTCTTCCTATGACAGTGCCTGGACGTGGTAGACACTCAATAGATATCCATGGAATCACTTCATTGTGCAGTACTTTTCCACACATATGTGTCTTTTTTTCCCAAAGTATTACATAAAATATTTTAGAATAAGAAAGAACATATTATGTTACTTGTTCTATAATAACAAACATAGTGTTATATTGTAGATGCTTTATATTATAGGTACTCTGTAAATTTATTTTTTATAGGTACTCTGTAAATTTATTTTTTATAGGTACTCTGTAAATTTATTTTTATTATTTAATGGGTATTACCTAAGATTCTTGAGCTGCTATGGTAGGATAGCATGAAGTACCTACCTTATACAATAGTGTATTCTGTCAATTCTGAAGTTGCTCAGAAGAGGGAAATAGGAGGGATGCAGTTTTACTTTTCTGGCATATGCAAATGACTGGCTGAACAGCTCTCTCTCTCTTTCTCTCTCTACCCCACTTCCGCTCCCTTCTCTCCCTCCTTCTTTCATTCTCTCTCACTCTTTCTCTCCCCCCACCATGGATCCCATGAGAATAAGTCTGTGGAGAAGCATCTGAAGGGGTCTTTCTCTGAGTGTTGGGAAGCATAGCACAATTTTGTGGCAGACTTCAGCAAAAATGAGAGATGCTCCACCTGCCAGTCAGCCCTCAGATCACCTCAAAACCAGCAAATCTTTTATTTTTCAATTATACACCATTTGGGGTTTAATAAATTCTAAATCTTATTCTGGCAAAACACTGAGCTTTAATTTATTATCAACTTCGGGAAGTTTCACACCATTCACCTGGGTCCTGGGGACCATATGTCCAAGATATGTTCTTGATTTTCTCAAATAACCATTGACTTTCCTTGAAACTTTCTCTTTAAAAACTGAAGGTCTACATTGCAAGAGCTTATGAATCATTAGCATCTTTTGGCTCTGCTTTAAAACTTCAAAACAATGATGCTGGGTGTGTTGAAATTTTATCAAATGAGTTATGTTGTTCCCAGGCCCTTGAATTATTTGACTTCTGAAGGGAACCATAGTGCAGGGTTTTTCCAACTTTTTTGACTGTGACTCTCAGTGAGATAAAATTTTGCATTGCAACCCAACATACCACACCACACCACAGCGCGTGCATGCATACGCACACACACACACACACACACACTCCAGAAGTTCCATGAAAAAGTGGCTTTCCATATTACATGCAATGTACACAGCTATTCTTTTTCTATTCCATTCTATTCTATTCTATTTGATGGATTTTTAGTGATGGTACCATCCATTAAAGCACTGGTTCTCCACCTAAGCTATCTAGTGGAATGAACTGGGAAGTGTTAACAAATCACAATGCCTGAGCCCCACTCCCAGAGAGTCTGGTATGATTGGACTGAGGGGTGGCATGAGCAGTGGATTTTAATGTATATCTCAGGTGGGTAACTTGTGCAATAAACTGATTTCCTAGCACACAAAAGGGTCATGACTTGCAGTTTGAAAAACACAGACACTGAGTAACATTAGACAGTAACTTTAAAGACAATAGCATTTGCAAGCAGACTTTTTATTCACTAAACAGTATGCCAAGGGTTGCCCTGGGCATTGGGGATACAAATATGCTGAAGATATTATCTCTTCCCTTGAAGAATTAACAGGTTCATTTTCACAAATAGAACACACCCATGCAGACAACACCCAGATCAAAAATCAGAGTACTGCCAGCACCCAGAAGCCCCTTTGTGTTCCCTTCCAACCACTACTAATGTGACTTCTAACAACATAGATTAACTTTGCTTGCTTTTATACTTTAAAAAAATTGACTCATACAGTATACTCTCTTCAGTGTCTGGCTTCTATAGGTCAACATCCCATTTGTGAGATTCAACCGTGTTATTCAGAGTAGCTATAGTATATTCATTCTTGTATAGTATTCCACATTTGATAAATACATCAAAAACTGGTTTATTCATTTTACTCTAGATGGGCCTTTGAGGGCTTTACAATTTGGGCCTATGAACGAACATTCTAGTATATACATGTGGTAAATATAAACTCACATTTTTGTTGGATATGTACCTAGAGATGGAATTTCTAGGCCATAGCTTAAGCATAGGGACAACATTAGAAGATATAGTCAAATAGTTTTCCAAAGTTGTTGCAATGACTTACACTGCTATAACAAAGTACATGTGTTCCAGTTGCTTCACATCTTTGTCAACACTTGGTATTGTCAGTCTTTTTCATGTTAGCCATTCCAGCGTGTGTGTTAGAATGACCATTTGAAATAAATTTAAGTGAAATAGGCAAATTTTTTGAAACTGACATATATATATATATATATATATATATATATATATATATATATATATATAATGGTTCTAAATACTATGTGGAAATTCTCCCTTGATTTGAGAGTTCATAATCTCACAAGGATTTTATCTTAGTAATTGTGTCTCTGTCCCTCTCTCACCTTCTCCCTTGCTTTGTTCTCAAACTCTCTCTTCCTCCGGTATCCAGCCTGGCTCTGACCTGGAGAGACATGCAACATCTGACTGTGCTCACCTCCAAACGGAACCAGCTTCATGATGAGGTCCATCAGTGGCGGCGGAATGGGGTTGGCCTGGAGTTTAATCACCTCTTTGGCTATGGGGTCCTTGACGCAGGCGCCATGGTGAAAATGGCTAAAGACTGGAAAACTGTGCCTGAAAGGTTCCACTGTGTGGGAGGCTCCATGCAGGACCCTGAGTAAGTGGAGGCAGTGTTCTTCTGCTGCATGAGCAAGTGCCCCAGGGGTGGTGCTTTGGCACTGGCAACAATATCACATTTCCTGTTCATGTCAGAGAGAAGAGCTGTGTGTGATTCAGGGACAGCCAGCTTCCAGATGGAGCTATAGCACAACTCTGGGGGGTGCCATTTACATAGAACACAATTGCGTAACTCAGAACCCCTCTGAGATGTGAGCCTTAACTACTTGGTGCCTTATGCCATTATTTTTAATTGCAAAAACCAACCAGTGTAACCAGTTCTCAGATCAATAAACCGAACACAACCAATATCCCAGAAGGCTCTCATGTCCCCTTCCATTATCATTTCCCCGAGTGGAACCACTATTCTTACCTCTAACTTCATAGGTTATTTTGCCTTTTTTATGCTTAATATAAATGGAATCATACACTATGTTCTCCTTCATATCAAGATTGTTCTGCTCAGAATTACATTGTGAGATTCGACCACATTTAGTGCCTACTTATAATTCATTTATTCTAATTGTTAAATAGTATTCCTTTGTGTAACTACAACACAGTTTATTTAGTCATTCTATTTGTGGGACAATGTAAGGACTTGATTTACTACTGAGTGAGGTGGATAGCCATTTGGAAGAACCTGAGTGAGAAGTTTCCCCATACAAAAACCACTGGGCTGGTCACATGTACCTACTTCCTTTCCAACTCCCATCACAACAAAATGTTAGATAATAAGGATCCCTCTTTATTTAATTTCTCTCTTCATTGGTCTATCATTAAAACAGAAATAGTCATTTTTATCATTATTATTTTAAATTGAAGTATTGTGCACATATAATGAAATGCACAGAACTTAAGTGTATTATTTAAGTTTTGATAAATGTATACACCTGGATAACCACCATCTAATCAAGAACTGAAACATTCCATAAACCCAAGAAGATTCCTCATACCCCTTCCAGTTAATCCCCACATCCCATATACAGTCATTTCTGTTCCCATAGAGTAGCTTTACAGTTCTTGACTTTATCTAACTGGAATCATATGGTATGAATGCTTTTGTGTCCAGTTTCTTTTACTCCACATTATTTTTGTGAGACCCACACAAGTTGTTATGTGTACTAATAGCTCATGCATTCCCATTACTGTGTCATATTTCACTGTGAGAATGTACCTCTGGGAACTTATGTCACTTAAATGAAGGTAAAAATCTATCTCTTTAACCATCATCTGCCCCAGCTTTGTTTCTGCTAGTTATCTGAGCTTGGCCAGAGTCAGAGCTCTTTCACAATACATCCTCCTCTTCATTCTCCTTTGGTCCTGGAAAAGGACTTGCAGCTTCTGTGGTCGGTTACCCAGACCTGGATTCAAATCTTGATTTCACCAAATTGGACAATACTTTTGACCTGTCTGAACCTCTTTTTAAATAATTCTCAACCTTTATCTCCTGGCCCCCTTCAGCAGTATATAAATACATTAGATAAAATACATAAAACTACAACCAAATATATTGAAAACTAAGTATAAAATTTCTAAACAAATTTGTGATGGATTGATATGTGTCCTTTCTTTTATCAACACATTAAGTAAAGATGTGTTATATCACTCCTGGTGCCAAGTGTAATGGCCACAATAATTTTAGAGCAGTGATGGAGAACAAAATGCTGCTTCAAGTTACCTGCAAAGACTATAATGGAATATGAAAATCTCTGGGCTCCTTGATGACAAACCAAGGAAGTACTAATGCCACTCTGGCATGTGGCCTGCATCATAATCAAAGAAGAAAGTTATTGAGAATTAAAGTGTCAGTTTTTTCTATATAAAGTCATATACCCCTTCAATTCTTCCCTTATGGGCCTCAAAATGAGGGCCTCATTTCCTCACCAGTAAAATGGAGCTAACATATCTGTCCTCAACAGGCTTCTGGGTGACTTTAGTGAGACAACTAGCAGAGAGCTGGTACACAGTGGACATTCAGCAAATGGAATTTTGCCTTTTCCTTTAATCTATCCATGACTTTTGACTCTCCTAGTTCACAGCTGTGGAAAAAAAGAAAGATAATAATCTCCTAGAATTTTGGATGCATAATTGCCTGATTCTTACTTGAATTCAAAATTGTGTATCCTTTCAACAGACAGCACCCTGCCATGGGTCAGCATCCTCAGTGTTCACTCACTGAGGTCCTAGAAAGTGGCACTGAGTGGATTGTTGCAGAACTGTGTGTATTTTTCCAGGAGCTAGTCCATAATTTCATCAGCACTATATAGGAAAGTAGAGCTTCAGCCCAAGCCCTATAAAACTTTTAAAAACAAAACTGCACAAGCCTCACATGATGTGCTATAATAAAAATAGACACTCTGCAGAGTTCTTATCACTTTCTCTGAAGCTACTGTATACATACATCATTTTTTGTTTATCCTTGTACCCCACCACTTGGTAAGACAGGCTTCACTGTGGCCACAACAAGTTGGTTGACTTGGTAAAGGTCACAGAAGCTGTAAGTGTAGGTAAAGGAAGGAGCTAAATTGGGGGGCGGGCATCTACTATGTGTCATGCACTTTACAATGACATAAGCTTCATAATCACCCTGTTGTTGAGGATGTGCCTGACCTCACACAGTCAGGGTGCGGATATTTTTCAGTATTAACAACAAACTGGTCCAGTGTTGTGTCTCAGGGAGAAGCCCCTACTGTGTGGCTGGCGTGAAGCCTTTTACATACACTGTTTGGTGTATCCTGTCATTATTACTTCTTACTAGTGAGGAAACTGAAAGCAGAAAGCATAAGATATGTGCTCTAGGTCACAAAGGAAGACCAGGACTTGAAACATGGCCCATTTGAATCCAAACCCCAGGCTTTTGCATTATAAAACATTGATCTTGGTGAGCTCCTATATTCAGACCCTTATTAGAGTAGTCCTGCTTTCAGCTCAGGGGTGTCATTACAGATGAGAAGAGGCTCAGAAATGTTATGGGCACACCAAAGGTCACCCAGTTGCTGAGCAACCAAATTGGTGTTTGACCCCAGGTACAGTGACTTCGAAACTCCACTCCATGAGGGAACTCAGTGTGCATCAGTGATTCTCCACTGGAGGAGGTGAGGCTCAAGAAATATCAGATGGGCCTGGGAGTTTTTAAATAATCCTTCAAGGACTCTAAAACACCCACCTAGCAAGTGTCCTCCCTCCTCAAACTTTATAAGTGCCATTCTGGAGACCCTATCACTGCTGAGGTCTATGAACAAAGGGAGCAAACAGAAACAAGACTGGGAACCATCATCCAAATGGGGAATTGAAGAGTAAATCTTATTCAACATAGCTTTGTCCAACGTCAAACATAGCTTTGTCCAATTTCCCAGGCATTGAAAGCTGTGCTCCCTTGTTAGAATTCAAAATAATTTTCTGAGTGATTTGGAAGGGTCAAGAGACTTTCTGCAGTGCTGCAAATGTTCTATATGTGAGTGTGCAGTACAATAGCTTGTGGCTATGAAGCACTAGAAATGTGACTAGTGTGACTGGGGAACTAAAATTTTCATTTGATTTAACTTCAGTTAATTTAAATTTAAATCACCACAGGTGGCTCACGACTCCCATCTTGGACAGCTCTGCTCTAAGGCACATCTGGTAATCACACAGTAGCAGGAGAGATGCTAAATAGCACAGACAGAAAGGGAAGGGTAAATTTAATAACGTTGACTCCGTGAAGGGGTGTGGAGATATCAAGCCTGCAAGTAAGCTGGGCCAGTCCGTTTCACAGCCTCCCTCAGTGCCCCTCTCATATACTCTGCTCGCTCTAAGGGTCAGACTAAGGGTGGCCTTGGGAGAATGCAGGCGGAGAGCTGCCACCTACTAATAACTGCTCTCAGTAACTAAACTAGCACTTTTCTGCCACCATCTCATTTAATCAAAGAAGGCTGGCACCACTTAACAGTCTAATTACAGGTAATAAAACAGAGGCCCTAATTCACAGAAAGAACAACTTCGTCATCTATCCAGTCTGCAAAGCCCTGAGGCCTGGAAACTCTCCATTACTGCAGGGAGAGAGGGAGAGAGGGAGAGAGGGAGAGAAAGAGAGAGAGAGAGAGAGAGAGAGAGAGAGAGAGAGAGAGAGAGAGAGAGAGAGAGAGAAAGGCTTATAGTGTTTATGCCTTTACAGATGCTCCACCAGCAGGGAGTGAGAGCTAAAACATTTTTCCTGGCCAGTGTCACTGGAGACATATCTACAATTCGTTGCACATCAGTTACATAAGCAGTATGGTGGTCTGGTTATACTATTTAGGGAAACAGTCAGTTTGGGGCTTCTTAGTTGTGATACATGTTGATATCAAACCTTCTTTTCTGAGGCTGTATTGAAAGAGAAGGATGGGTGTCTAATGATCTTCAAGCTCTGTGCATTTGTGAGCAAGGGGTGAGGGAGGAGGGAGGTGGAGAACATATGCTGAGATGAATAACAATTTATCTCCCAGTTTCTGCATACACTTAACATTCTGTCGCAATCCACATAAATGTTGAATTTGGAGCCAGAGGCAACACTGGAAATATGCTGTCCATGTCCATAATTTTACAGTTAAGGATTATGAGACCCAGAGATGTGAACACCCCAATAGCTTGCAACTACTTAGTAACTTTATTCATTATTAGCAGCATTATTTTTAATGAAAAGAAACCAGAGAACTATTTCAACACTAGCTCATTTGGGCTCTCCACGAGGACAGGGACCTAGTCTGTCTTGTTTAGTCATGTATGCTCAGAAAGAACCTCAAACTTAGTAGACACATGATAAACATTTTTTGAATAAATGGATGAATGAATGGCTATTCAGCCAGCACCATTTGTACAAAGAAGATGTCTAAACGCTAGCAATAGGACCACTAGACCAGCCAGGAAATCTAGGAAGGAGATGGAGCCTTGTTGGAGGGGCTCTGCATCCCCTCAGTGTTCTTTTCCCCCTTATCCATATTTAAATTCAGTTAGGTCTAGGGCAGATGTTCTTGATGGAGAACTCAGAGGCTGGACAGGGAGGTCCGGAGGGTAATGCCCAGGCTGGCTGTGTCACTGACAGAGGCCTTTATCACCATTAATTATGTTTCCAAGGGGCTGGGATGGAGGGGTCAACAGCCTAGGCAACCATGTGCAGAGTTGCACAGAAATAGCCTCTGAGTGGGATGAGGAGCAACTGTCAGGTTTATGTGTTTCCTCAGCACTAATCTTCCCAGAGAATCAGTTAATTTGAAAAGCAATTTTTCAAAGAGACTTTATCAGGAGAGTTGGTGAAGGGTGCTCAACTAAAATAAGAGGGAAAAATACAACTGGCTGTGAACATCTGTACTGAACCATCACGTGCATGCAGCAGAGCATCGACGGCAGCACATGGTTGTCCCCATTTTGATGCCAGGGCACTGGCCTTATATATTCCCATATCTGCCAGGCAACAACCAAGTATGTGACATGCCAGGCAAAGCCATTCCCACCACCTAGGGGAGATTCTGCAGAGAAAGGGACAGCAGAGAGCTGTCAAAGCTCAGAGCAGCTGTGGAGGGTATCTGGCAGAGGCACTGTCATCTAGTGAAACTTCTCTAGCTAAGGTGTACCTAAAGATTGTCTCAGGCTTGATCCAATCCCTATTTCTATCCTTCAATCATAAGAGATTATCTCAGCCTCTTGTACAAGAGACCTTGTTCTTCATTTACAGAAACTCCATTGCACAGTGGGCTATGGATCTGATTTCCAGCCAAAGTGGCCATCCTATCTCTGATTCTTGGCCAATCAAAGAACTATTTTAAGTTTTCTCTCAGGAAAGTAACATCACTTTTCCTCCAGAGTTTTCTTGTAAAGGGACAATCACTGTGTGAACTCTGGTTCATAAGTGCAAACAGGGACAAAAAATAAACTTATTTAGAATATAGCTTGTGTTTTGAATCCTCGTGATAATGGTGACTACGGCATTTGACACTGATTAGTGAAGCTTTTTAATACCTATAATGGCTATTACTTATGTAACAGTCTCTGTCTGTTAGCTTATGAATTTCCTTCCTGAATTTTTCAAGGTGGCCTACAAAATAGGGAAGGGGCTCAAACTCAACTCAGACTCAGAGCCAGGGTCTCTCTTTCTTCTGTGAGTTCCACCCTCACCCTTTCTACCTCCAGTTGTGCTTCTCAGAGAGTTCCAGAGCCCCTTAGGCTCCATTCTAGGAAGAAATCTTCCACCTTGGAATGCCTGCTTACCATGTAGAAACCTGGTGGAAGAATGTGGTATATCACTCACACCTACGGTTCAAGCCATTCCAGAAGCTTCCATCCAGCAAAGTAGCCAGAAAATCTGCATAATAGGGTCCACAGTTTCCCCCAACTGCTTTTCCTAGAGCCTGTGAAAACCAAATGTGCTTAAAATAAAAGCCCGAGAGATTCCCCAGGTGATGGTGCTGTTATCAAGTTTAAATTGAATATACACAATTTACATCAGTGTTATTCCATACAGAAGCTACTAGCCACATGTAGCTATTTAATAAAATTAAATAAGTTTAACAACTAAAATTAAATTTAATTAATTAAAACTTTACTAGTGTAAAGTTTCTTACACTAGACACATTTCAAGTGCTTGATAGTCACATGTGGTCAGTGGCTACTATATTGAACAGGACAGATATAGAACATTTCCATTATTGCAGAAAGTTCTACTGGCCAGGGCTGGCATTTGCAATATATGATGGATATGGGTGTGTGTTTATATCTTATCTTCACGGCAATTCTTCCAGGTAGGAAGTAATATCCCCCATTGTACAGGTAAGAAAAATTAGCTCAGACAGTTCAAATGCCTTGCCCACAACTGAACCTTTAGGCCACCCTGCATAGCTTACCGCCTACAGCTGGAGCCCAAATTATTGTTAGTCATTTATCAGCTCACCTGTTATATGTCTGAAATAACAGGTACTGAGTAAATAGCATCTTCTTTGAGAGATCAGGTGGTGGTTATCCATACTCTAACCTCCAAAGCTGGCCTAATGCCTGTTCTGCACCAAAATAGATGATTTCTTGAAAGTCTGGTGCTTAGGACCCCACCTCTGCTATCACCACTGGAGCTCCATGGCCAAGGATGCTTCTGAGAACCCTCCCAGGTTCATGGCCTTGGCTCCAAGGGCACTGCAGAACCAAGGCTTAGCTCTGAGGTGGGTGTGTGACCAGCATTTTTTTATAGGTGTGCCCTACACGATGTGTATTTTAAAATATTCACCATTTAAGTAAAAGTCATGATAAGGGAGGATATTAAGATAGACAAAGGCTGGGGAAGGGGAACTAACACTCTCTGCCAGGCACCATGCTCGGTGTTTTCATACCCGGTCTTATTTAACCTCACAAAACCCATCCAAAATGACAGTGAGACTTCAAGTATTTGAATAATTTTCCCAAGTTCCCCTAACCATTAAGTGTAGAAACAGAATTCTAACCAAAATAATTTTGTTCCCAAAATCTAGAGTCTTTCCATTATACAATTCTCAAATGTAGTTTTCTTTATTATGTTTCTTATGTAAGCTCCTTTGAACATCTCACCTTCAAAGGAGACCAGCTCCAGAAAGGAGATTGATTATATGGAAAGATAGCTGAAATGCTTAGACTGACCCTCTATGGGGCTCCAACTCTATGATCAAAGAATCTCCCCAATTTTCCTGAACTTTCAAAGGGCTGCCCTTCACTAGGATTAATTAACCTAAATTCAGCTTTTTTAACAATAGCAATAACAATCACATTGGCAATGACTTTTAATTATCAAAGTACTTAGCACTTTTTTAAAAAGGCATTGTGAGCTCCTGTCTCAATCTGGGTTGCCCCAAAAGTAGACCCTAAAATGAGACTTGGATGCTGACAATTTTTTGAGAGATGATCCCAGGAAACACAAGTGAGGAAGAAGAGATTTAAGACAAGGAAGAGGAAAATGGCTGATAAAGAGTACATTGATGAGCAAGTTGCCGCTGTAGGCAACTAGGCTCAATCCCACTGGAGACAGAGTTGTCCCACCTGAGGAACTGGGAAGCTAGGGTATGTTTATCCACCAGCTTCTGTTAGTCATTGGTAGAGAATTGACCCTGAGCAGTTAAAGCCCTGACAGTTTTAGGCTGCCCTGCACAAAGGCTAAACTAACTCCTGTGGTGCAGGGAAAGACTCCAGGAGAGAAACTGAAAGATGCTGATGCCTGACATGGGAAGCAGGCAGGGTACACAGATGCTGCAGCTACAGGTGAACTCAGAGGTGACTTAGGAGAAGTGGGAGGGGTGTCAACAGCATCTGATACGTTTCCCTTCTACACGACAGGTTCGAAGGGTATAGGTAACTTGCTCGGGCTCGCACAGCTGGTGTAGGATTAATCGGGGTCTGTCTGATCAACTACAGAGCTCTGGCTCTTTCTATAATCTGAAACTGTCTTCAAAACTCCTCGTGTAATATGCCTGTTTCTTGCCATATCTCCTTATCATTTTGCCCTCAGGAAAATACCATCCACTGGCAAGTTGGTGCTGACCCTCACAACAGATGCATGTGAGGGGAAGGAAAATTTTGTCCGCTACCTCGAGCACGTGCAAGCTGTTATCACAGTCAATGCAACCAGGAGAGGAGACCTGAATATCAACATGACTTCCCCTATGGGCACCAAGTCCATTTTGCTGAGTCGGCGTCCAAGGGATGATGATTCCAAGGTGGGCTTTGACAAGTGGCCTTTCATGACCACCCATACTTGGGGAGAAGATGCCCGAGGAACCTGGACCCTGGAGTTGGGGTTTGTGGGGAGTGCCCCCCAGAAGGGAGTGCTGAAAGAGTGGACACTAATGCTGCATGGCACACAGAGTGCCCCTTACATTGACCAGGTCGTGAAAGATTACCAGTCCAAGCTGGCCATGTCCAAGAAGGAGGAGCTGGAGGAAGAGCTGGATGAAGCTGTGGAGAGAAGCCTGAAAAGCATCCTGCACAAGAACTAGAGTTGCACCATGGCCTCCATCACCTTCCTCCCTCCCCTGTCTCTGTCTCTCTGTCTTCACTCCATACTATCAGGTACCTAGCAATTACTGTCACCCCTACAAAAGGAATTTCAACTTCTTGATCTGAAGCTTCACTCACTGTCAATGATTATTTTCATTACAATGGAAGCAATCTTTTTTATTTCATGCCCCCAAATACAGTGTTCCCACCAACACCTATGTTCTATTTGTGACTCTTCAGTTCTTTATTTGTATCATTCAAATAAGTGATATCCTGCAAACAAAACAGGGACAATTTTCCCCTCAATTTTTTTCAGATCTAAGAGAAGAGAATGTATTTTAAAAGTGACACACAATGACTCCAAAAACGTTTATTCATGGTCTCAACTGAGGACCTGTAATGTAAAAAGAAAATCAAAGATTATGATCAAGAGTGACCTCTGAATTTCTTAAAGCACAAGAGATGCTGTAAATGCATTGGGGAAAGATATTTTGATCCTAGCAAGATTTTTCAGTGGCATAGATGAAGGTAGCATGATTCAAAAGATGCCATCCATGAGAGCCCTAATTACTGGAGAGGGAAGAAAGAGTCAAAAGCATGAGAATTGGAAATCTTAACCACCAATACCAACATCATAACTCATCCTACCCAGCCAGCGTGACAAATATAAAACCCAAGTAGCTTGGCTGTCTTTTCACCAGCTGCTGCTCTGAGTTACAGTCAAATCTGCTACAGAAGCCCAAATTACTCTAGGTTTGCACAGAGTTCATCTCAGCCCCAATTTTCTGGGGTTTCTCACGTAGCTGTCCAAGAGGAAAAGGTGAAAGATCTGGCAACTTGTCATAGTAGTTTTTAACCCAGGAATGTTTCTTTTTCTAAATCACTTTGAGGTTTCTTAACCTAATGTAAGCGAGAAGGCAAGGTGAGTATTTTTGACAGCTATCCTAACATAAACCTGGACTCTGATTTTCAAAACATATGACTGGAGGGCAATATCTTACTCTTGCATGTTGTGATTTCATTGATGTGTTAGGCCTCTATTCTGGCAGCAGCATGCGAAGGGGAAAAGGAGTATGTCTGAAGATGTGAGCAGCCACCTCCATTTGTATGGAGTCTTTTCTATCACAGTGGGGAACGCCAACTTATTCCCCAGTAACTTGAGGCTTGAAGAAAGCAAGAGAAGCTCTCGGTAGGGAAAGCACAGAGTTACCATCTTGGCAACTAAGCAACCCATGAGGAAGTTTAACATACAACCCAAAGTGATGCATTCCTTTTCCCTGTCATCCCCAAAAGACACCACCCCATTTCACTACCAAATAGAAATGCTTTCTGACTTGCTCTCACTTTGTTTTCCTACTCAAGGATTGGCTTCTCATCCCCAGTCCTAATAACCACCCAGTCCCAAGAAATGCTTTGTTTGTTTGACTTGTATCTCAAGAACTGATCAACCACTTCTATCCACACTTCATCTCTTCCCCTGGAGCACATAGCTAAGCTTGAAGTTTCTTTCTCTAAGCCAGCAATGCTAGAGCACTAGATTTTATTCCCCGAAGATGGCAACTCTAAGAGAGAAGTCTGGAAAACCCATTTTCTTTCTTTTTCTCCTAAGTTGGCATAACTATCTGTCTTCTCTGCTTTAAAATGTAATAATAATCATAATTTTTAAAAGAAATTTATTACTCATTGCAAAGGTCTTTTTAAACTAGTTTAAATTTAAAGAAAAAAATAAATGGAAATCATCAAAAATTCATTTCACATTAACAGTCTGAAAATAAACCAAAGGATATTATGTGTGCATGTGTGTATAAGTGCACACAAAAATATATATACATATGTAGACTATATACATGTGTGTATATATGTGTATATATATACACTTGTATAAATGTATATACACACATATACCTAAAATGTGTGTATGTGTATTTATTGAAGAAACAGACATCATATTCATCTCTAAAAGAATATTCAGAACTATCAAGTTGACTCTGGCTGAAAAAAAAAGGCCAGTGGAAATTCAGGGGAAAACATTCATTGGTTACCATTGTATCACTTCTGTAATTTTACAGCTCTCTGTATAAACATTAAATGTCTTATAAGCAGCATAAATATAAAACATTGTCCATATTTTCACAATCATGGTATAATTTATGAAATTAGAGTGTAACTTATCAGCTTCTTAATAGAAATGGCAAGTTTTGATATAAGTATACAGTATATAAATATATATAGTGCTATATGAAACTATTTGGTCTCTATTTCATTTTTTGCACTAGTATTAACACTAAAATATGTCTAACTGGTGAGGTTTTGTGATATCTCTGATCTTAATGCAAGAGATTTATTTATAGTCATTTATTTTAAAAGATGAAAACAAATAAATAATAGTTAATCAGGTTAACATTATTACTCCCTATCACAAGATTTTATAAATAAGTTTAAAAAGACATGTTGTAAATCAGGAGACTCAATAATAAAACATTACCTTTCAAAAATTATGTAGGGTGTGGTATGTATTACATAAAAACACTTCCATCTATTCTAGGAACAAATAATAAAAAGTTACCAAAAAGAGATCTAAAAAGCCTGTTTTCATAAATATGCATGAAAGTTTATAATTAACAAATCACACACAAATTATGACTTACAGCAGCATTTTTCAAATTCAGGTTGCACCTCAGTGGTGGATTATAAAATAAATTTAGAGAGGCAAGAACCACCATGACAGAATAGAATGGAATGGAATGGAATGGAATGGAATGGAATGGAATGGAATGGAATGGAATGGAATGGAATGGAATGGAATGGAATGGAATGGAAAGGAATGGAATGGATCATGCATATTAATGATAAATATTGTTTCCTGAAATATTTTTTTCAGGAATGTGTATGTGTGTGTGTATTAGCTCACAATGGGTTACAATTTTTTATTATGCGATGTAGTCAAAATCTTTTAGAAACATTATTGTAGAATATATTCATCAGAGCAGACTAAGTTATACTGTAATAATGAATAGCCTCAAAATCTCAGTGGGTTAACACAACAAAGGTTTATTTTTTATTCACATAAATCCCGCTGAGGTTTCAGGTGCTGCCAAAGGCCACAGACTTCAATGCAATGACTCAGAAATTTAGGCTGCTTCAACCTTCAATCTTATGGTTTGTAATCATAACACAAGGTGGCTAAAAACAGATATCGAAAGGTGTAAGATCCAAAGTCTGACTTTGTGACAAACTGAGACACTGCTTTTAAATATTAAGTTCAAAGATTGATTTCCAAAAGAATAAGTTAAAAACTGATCATTCTTATAGAGTTACTACTATATGTCATTGTTACTATCATTTGTAAATTAATAAGAGTGGTTTTCATGTGATCAATGCCTTCATTGGTTGGAGTGATCACATGAAAATCATACACTACAAATCTTTTAGGAAACGTAGCTAAGTATTTTATATTAAGAGAGAGAGATGCTGAATTAGGGGAACTGGTACCCTCACAGCCAGAGTAAGTTCTTAGATGCAAAGAGTCTATAATCTGACAGAAATTTCTAAAAGTCAAAATGCCGAGATTAGAGACAGTGGTTGTGGAAAAGAATAAGGTGTTCTAAAAACTCTGGGAGTTTGAAATAACATCAGCACAGAATGTGTCCTGAGCTAATGAAGGTGATTTGGTTGTGGCCAACTGGGTGGTCCTCTATCTGCAAAGAATAAATAAGTCAACAGACAGGGCAGGGATAAAGGCACCACTCAGCTCATGGGCACTTAGGAAAATAGGGTGTTAGAGACAAACATTGGCAGAGAGTATCTAGTGATGTCCAGTACAGGGAAACACAGTGGCTGGTATCAGGGGTACTTCTGGTCTGAAGAGCTGAAGCATGTTGAAAACAGAGCCCACTGGTATGATGCCATGACCAGGCACAGCCTCCTGATCTTTCATCCAGCCTCACAAGGACATTAACATCAGGAAATGGGGAACCAGCACTGGGATCTCTAGAAAAGACAGTTCCCCTCTTTGAATTGCAAATTACTGAACTAGCACTTGAGTTCATCCATTAGTCTCTTGTACATTTGTTTAGTTACCAAGAGTCCCTTCCCTTGGGTTCAAAAAACTCTGAATTTTGTTTTGGATTTATAAGAGACCAGGTATCAAAATCTGACCTGAGGCAAATTCTCCAAGCCAGCCTGCCAGCTCCTTTTTCTCTTAGAACTTAGAAGAGACTGTTTGTGAAGCTGGAGACAGAATAATCTGACCACAAGAAATGCACTCAGCCCAAAAAGATGAAGTCTATGTTTTGCTAAATTCATAATGTTCAGTACTACGTGGTTTGGGGTGGAATGGAGGTGATTAGCAGTCTCAGCCCACAGAGTTTTAAATGCCAGAACATCTATATGAGGCTGGGAATTCCTTAGGTCTAATGTGAACTGTCATGGGTTTCTACCATGAAGGCTTCAGACCAACCCACCCTCACCATCCCAGAATGGGATGTCTCACCTCATAGCACCCTCAAAGATGTTCATTTGCACCCAAGAGGACATCCCATGGGCTACTCCAAGCTGGACAGAAGGAAGAGGCTAAAACTTGTCCTTTTCTCTTTTGGCCCCATGTGCTGGGTGACAGATAGACAGCCATAGGTGACAGATAAGCTACCTGGTAAGCACCTGGTCATAAGGGCACACACATGCAGGTAAAGGGGTAGGTGTAATTGGTGAGGGCACCAGCATAGTGAAGTTATTGACTAAGGGTATATCTCCAGGTAGAGATATATTTCAACTCAAAAACCCTGTTTCTTTGAATGAAACATAATTCAGTGTGGCTTTTTTGTGGCATTTGGCCACAAAAAAAGGTACCAAATGTGTTCTTCATCATCAACATGACAAATGCTATATGAATTTTGAGCTGACTTCATTCACCATCAACATCCTAACTACAAACCTATGATACAATATAATGGAGGTGTAAAGTTCCTTTCTAATAAGCTTGAAGTCGAAGAGGGATTTCAATGGAATTTTCCAGTGTGAAAGGGAAAGAAACAAGTAAAGATGCCAGCATAGAAATGTCTTCTGTTATGTAAGTTGAATTTGGTATTAGATCCTGTTGGTGCATGCCCTGCATGAGGGATCAGCAAACTAGAGAGCCCAGAGACCCAATCCAGCACATTTACTGTTTTTGCAGTTTTTTTGAAATAATCATGCCTATTTGTTTTTGTATTGTCTGTGGCTGTTTCCATGCTACAATGGCAGAGTTGAGTAGTTATAACAGAGGCTGTACAGCCTGTAATCTGGCCTTTTATAGAAAACATCTGCCAACCTCTGCCCTATAGCTATCTCCTTGGCCCATACCGGAGGTCTCTTATAGAGTTTCATACATGCCAAATATGCTATGTCTCTCTGCCAGCGGGTATTCTCTGGCTGCAGACATGAACCAGACCTGGTGTGCAACTGAAAAATTGCCAGGGGATCAGTGTCCCAGGGCCACCCCCACCTTAGGAAGAATGGAAGCTTGTGTGGGGAGATCCCAGCTTCCTAGCCTCCTATTAGGACAATTTAAGGATGTTCTACCTGGGCTCTTTGGGAGTTCTCAGTGGGATGGAGCCCCAGTTGCCCAAGCAGTGGTGGCAAGTTAGTGCTGCCTGTGTTGGTGCTTCCCCTCCCTGTCTCATGGCCCCTCTTTCACCGGTCAGGAGACAGAAATCCTACCAGTAATGTTAACAGAGAAAATTAAATATAAAGCATCATGAACTGAGTAGTATAAAGAAGTATTTCCTACTTAATTAGAAAGGCAAAAGAGAACATTAAAGTATCACACAGACCAAGCAGTTTAACATGTGCCCAAGTCAGGGGCTCACCGGGACCATGGTAGGGTCCTGGGGAGGGAGAATCCCATGCTCCACTCACCCTCCAGTCACAGGAGTGGAGTGTGAGTGCATGTGGTGGGCACCCAAAAACCCAGACATCTGCAAAGGGGCATCAACTGGCTGGTACAGTCGTCTCTGACGAAATTGTCATGAAGCTGCTTCAGCAAATGTTGGAAAAACTGAAATCTGGATCCAGCTGCTGCTACAGGAAGCACTGCTGCAGCCAGGGTGAAGAAGCACTGCTGGGGAGATGAAGATAGACAAGAAGGAGCAGGTCTCTTCCCCCTCCTTCCACCCTTTATTCTCCGCCTACCAGGGAGACCCTGGTCAAGCAGAAACAAGGTGGCAGGTCCCAACTCCTGCACAAGAAAGGTGGGCTTGGAGCTAAGAGGTAGGCGCTTACTAAGGGGCACCCTGAGTTGCTGTGATCACTGCTCTAATAAACCTCCCCATTTTATTTAGGGTCTGCTTTGGGGCAACTCAACTTAATTAAAATCTCCATAAATTCTCCATTGATACTGAACCTCATTCATTAGCAGTTACCTTTGGGATCTCTGGGGTCGAAAGCAACAGAACACAACATCAACTAATGAAAACAAACAAGAAGCATGTTCAAAGTATGTGGGGGTAGTTCTCAGAACTGAAGGAACGCCTAAAGAACCAGCCTAAACCCACTTAGAAAAGGGACGGAGACTAGAGCAAGCCTGGGGGTAGGGGTACATAGCAGGAACCCGTGGTGACTTCATCAGAACTACCCTCTCAAGGAGCCAGCTCCACCACTTTCTGTCCTGGTTTCCCTGGACTCAGATTTCCAATTCCAATGACAGGTCTCATTTGGGATACTTGCCCACCCCACAGCTAGAGAAAGGCGAGATGTCTTGACAGTCTGATCAGGACTGTACCCCGTGTGGGAGGAGCAACTCCTCAACACAATATCAGAGCTGCCACTTGAAGAATGGGAGTTTGTGCTGGGAAGGTGCCAACCAGCTGTCTTAAGTTGGGTCCTCCCAGAAGCGGACTCCGAGTCAAGGAGTTGAGGTCATTTATTTGAAAGGAAGCATCTTTATATAGTGGAGCAGGAAAGTGAGATAGGAAAGGAAGGGGACCAATTCAGGACACAATGATGAGTCAATTTCTTTGTGGGTATCTGGGGCTCAGGCCCACAGAGGACTGCAGAACATGCCTTATCCCAACAGACAAATGAGAGAGCTGGGGTATTTATGTACCAGGTCCTGTCCACCCTGGTTGAAGGCTGCTCCCCTCATGAATGCCCCAGCACTCCCCCCACTTGCCCAGTTTGCAGACCAATCATGTTCCTAAGGCCATAGGCATCCCTAAGGCAGATAGTAACATGCGTTTAGTGTGAGAAGTCTAGGTGTGTAGGTCTGAGCCAGAATAGCGAGAGTGGGGAATCTATGGGGTCAGCACCCAGGGTGGCTCATACAACAGCAGTCATTGGTCACTGACTCAAGTCTCTGGAGAATGGAGGAGTGGGGAGCTTAGACACAGCTTCTCTGTGGGGGAAGCAGCTTCTGGAGAGGCTCAGTGCCGAATTTGAAGCTGAGTTGGAAGGAGGTGGCAGGGGGCCCTCTAGTGTAACAGTTCGGAAAAGCCACCCACAGCATTTGCCTTCAGGTTTCTCAGAGCCGTTCTAAGTTCTGACACTCCCGTCATCAATGCCACTGGGAGGCCTGCTCTGAGCCCCCATGTTTCCTAACAAGAAATACTTTTTATAAAACTAAATGCTTGCTTTCAGAAACCTCAGGGTAAAGAAAAGCCAGAAAATGAACCTGTTCTGCAACTCTGCTGGGGAAAATAGAACCAAGCAGTGAAATTGGAGAGTAGCAGCCAAGAAAATGAGCAAGTGGAGCCCAACTAGATTCCAACATGCTAACCACAGGCAGCCCCACATTTCACACTGGGAGCCTGGCTTTCAGGTCGAAGTGAGCCTGCTAGGAAATGGTGCTTACCTGGTCCCTGTGTCCCTTCTTGACCTCACTTCCTTCCATTGTCCCCCCCACCATCCCCTTTTGTTTCTCCTTAAACAGGCTAAGTCCATTCCTGTCCCCCAAAGCCATTGTTGCACTTGCAGTTCCTCTGCCAGAAATGCTCTTCCCTCTGATCTGCACATGACTGGCCCATCTTGTCATTCAGATCACGTCACCTCATCCACAGTCTTCACCTCATCACCCAACCCAAAGTAGACCCCCAGTCACTCTTATATGTCGCCTTGTTGATTTCCTCAGTATTCTCTTTTTTTTTAAGTTATGTTTCCTTATACATTTTCTTCCACCAGAATATGTAATGTCTGTGAGAGCAGAACCAGGTCTGATTGCTCTCTGCTATCTCCCCAGGGCCCAGAACCATGCCTGGCACAGAACAGGCCTTCAATCTGGTTTTGATGATTGAGTGAATATAGAAATGGCCTTTCTTTCCAAAGGATACCCCTGCCTTTTTAAATAAGAATATTAGTATATACACATAGTATAAAAACTAAAAAGACTCCATAGGGGAAACAAAAAGGTTTGCAGTGGCTGTTATGTTGAATACAATATAACATTGGCCAAATTCCTAGTACATTGAGATCCGGTTAATGGTTTCCATCATTTTCTCTTAAGCTTTTAAATTATATTTCAAAACCGTGCAATGGAGTGGGTCTTCCATTCATCTTTTCAAAAGAATAACAAAAGCATATTTCTTCCTTGAAATCAAAACCTCAAATAAATTCAGAACAAGATTTTTTAAAACTCTAAATAAAGGAAAAGTGACTCCATTTAGTATTTTCTATTATCCATAACAGAAATAAGGTAATTTATGACTTAGTCAATTTTCTCTAATAATATGGAACTCTCTTGCCAGATGCTTTCGTTTAGGCAGACATAATAATCCATTTAAGCATATTTACTCAGTGCCCCTAATGAACTCCATCCACAATGGGAAAGGAGTTCTTATTATAAATAAAAAAATATTTTTAGATTGTGAGAAAAATAGATGCCTAGAGACAAAATAAAAATTTCTGTGAAGATTCTGGTTTGAAATAACCTCTATTTCCTAAGATGAAATACAGTAAGCACCTGTGTGCACATGTGGATTTGTGTGTACAAGATAGCATGCACACACACATATACCACAGCAAACTATATTATAATTATTAATAAGCCTGCAAATCCTCCCCTTATCAGCATAGTATACTGACATATAGTATGTGCTCAATAAATGCTTATTAGACTAATTAACTCCTAAACAAGAAACTATTCAGTGACATTTGATTTTGCTTTTTGCATTTGCTTTTTTTTTTGAGAGTCCCTTGGGGGACTGAGCTCCAGCCGCCCACAGTGCTAATGGACCTAGTAACATACCTCTTACTGACTTCCCTGCCGTCCCTGTCTTCCTCTTCACTGCGCTACTGCTGCTTCCTGAGATCAAACCCCTAAGAAACTACATTTAAATCCTCATGTCAGGATAAGCTTCTAGGGGAGCTAGGACAGATAGCTTTAATCATTTTACTTCTAACAAAACACTACTCCATGAGAGCATATGCTTGTGCTTGAAATGCACTGAGCATGAGCCAATACCATCAACTATCATTTTTGTTTCCAGATACCCTGTGAGTCTCTAGTGAGTCTCCCAATGAACCATAATGAAGGGCTTGTCTCTTTTCTAAACAAGAAAAGTTTGGTGACCATTTAACAGAACATCCTGTCTTGAATGTGGCTGATCCACCTACATTCCCAAGGACCTGTTAATTAGACAAACGATGTGCAAGCAAAGAAAACTTTTTAATTAAGGCTTCATTAGCAATGCCAAGTGGGCAAATTATGGTCTAACTCAAACAGGAACCCTCTTTTATCATTTTTAATACATCAAAAGCACTTCCCCTAGAGTGGCCCAGAGACATTTCTCCCATGGAGCCTAGTCATTTTCAGAGCCATTCTCTCCCAATTTCTTGTTTGCCTTTGTCTTTCCAATCATGGTCTCCACAATTACAGCAGTTTCTTCATATGTCTGAATGCTCTCAGTTGAAAACTTCTCAATGGATTCCATCACTTCCACTTTCTCATATGCCAAAGTCCTGGGAGGGCTTCTCTCTTGCAGGTTGCTGCTCCTAGACCCCTGCCCCTCAAATCCACCCTGACTGGCCGCAGGCTTTTGGGGTGGGGGTGCAGATGGTCCCTCTGGACCAGGTATGACCACGAGACAGGGCCTCCTGGGCCCTTCATCCTTCTTCTGGCCATCATGCTTCTCCTTGGGACCTTTCCGTTCTTCAGTGTCTATCTCACTCTCCTTGTCTATAGTATGCTGGTTGGGTGAGTGTCCATCTTCTCTCCCTTGTGGACCCCCCTGTCCATTCTCCAGGGGGGGCTCAGGCTGTTCAGGAGAGGGCTCCACAGGACTGTCACGAGGCAGAGAATCATCCTCAATGGAAACAACCACTCCACCCCTGGCTGGGATGGATGAGGAACAGAACCCAGGGTCCACATAACTGGCATCCCCAGAGACCAGCACATATCTCCCTTTGGTGTAGAGGTCGGCTGGGGGCTCAGGCTCCTTGGGGCTTCTCACTTTCTCCTTGACCATCTTGCAGAGTTTCCCAAAGGCTTTGCTTATCTTCCCTCCATCTGGCACGTCCTCCAGAGCCCTTTCTAGGGTTGGGGGACTTGCTTCTTCACCCCCTGATTCAAGCTTAGGTTCACCTTCTTCTTTAACTACCACCTGCACTGGCTTTGTGTCTTCTGGACCTTTCAGTGGTGTGTCTTCCAGACTTTCATCTGCTTTATCTTTAGCTATAATCTCCTTTTTCCTTGGAATGTTCTTGGGGAGGCCTTTTTGTCTCGGTTTTGCTGTTGTTATATCCTGAACAGCCCTGGCTAGATCTTAATAAAATAGATAAATGAACAATAAATCAAATATAATTGTCAATGAAAGAGGAAGAAAATGTATTCACTGAAAACTATGCTGTCTTGGAGACCAATGCCTAACACTGGGGTAAGTTTAGTAATAATGGGGCAAAGCAACAGGGAAAAAGGCCTGGATCTATAGCATCCATGGCCTGTGTTGAGGTCCCAGCTCTGCCACTCATGGTGCAACTTTGAATGAGTCATTTGACCCCTCTGGGCTTCCAAAGGGGAGGGAAAACTCTGCTTAATCTGACACTCACAGTTCCACCCCACTGGGTACAATTTACTGAGACATGTGCTTCTACTGCAAAAATAATACACAGTGGGAGCAGCAGCTCTTGTCCCAGCCCAACTCTCTGCTGAGCTCGTGCTGGCAATTTGGGTTCAAAATGATGGAAACTCATTTCACAAAGTCATTCCTGTCTTGGACTTCCCCAAAGGAGAGAAAGCAGAGCTGCCTGGAGCTCTGACATGTTCAGAATGGCCTTAGGCATGGGAATCATATCAATTCATATGGCTGCTCCCTTTTACATGTGTCCCAAGCTAAATAAATATGACTACCCTTTGCACAACATCCCTTTCCTCCTGGGTAAAAATGGGAAGTGATGCTATGATGACAGAACTAACAGGAATCTCATTTCCTAAGCCATATTCATTTCTTCAGACTAGCTAAAAGGAAAAACTAAAAAGTTTAAGAAACATACAAAATCTAACCTTGCCTCATCCATGAGGATTTTCTACTTCACTCTCGTAATTTTTTTTTTTTAACTTTCTCATCTCAAAAGTCTTCTTCATCCCCTTTCTCTGTTAGCAAGAGGACTAAGACAGACAAAGCAAGGGTATGTAGTGTGAATCATAATGAGAGAGCAGAGAAATCAGGAAATGGCAGGAAGGGGCCATGAAGCCATAAAAGAGGAGGGGGTGCAGAGTGGGACCCATCAAAAGAAGCCAGCTGAGAGCAGATATGGGAGGAGGGGATGCTTACAGGACCAGCTACAGAATTTCAGGGCCGAGTGCAAGAAAAAGGCAGGGCCCCTGCTCAAAATGGTTAGGAATTTCAAGACACTGGTTGCAGAGCATTAAGCCCTTTGAGTACAGTGCCCTGTGCACAGGTCACATGTCTCTGGAGCTAGCAGCCTTGGGTGTCTGGGGACTGGGGACTGCTGCCCCTTCCAACAGTGTTCTAACTCTGGAACCCCATTTCCATGAACCCCTCTGAGCTTTCTGAGACACATGGATTTGAATGCATTCACTCTAAATATACGCCACCAACATTATGACCTTCTCTTCTCCCAAAATACCATTTGTTCAGAATTAGGGAGGTGTAGCCATGAGGTGGCATCCCATAGGTGCCTGAAACCAACCCAAAAGGACCATATGTTGAAGGCAGAAGTCACACTTGCCAACCAAGCTACTTATGCTCAGTTGAGAATGGAAGAGAAAAGGAGCAGTAACTGAATATTTACTCTGCTCCAGACACTGTATTAAGCACTTTTGTATGGTCCATTTAATTTTGGGGATGGGGGTATACAATTCAATATTCACTTCAATATGTTATTTATTTGGCAATGGCATTGCCAAGATGGTCTTCTGACCCTCGCCCCCAATATGATTTCTCTCCTTATGAACTTTTGGGGCAGACATCAGTGAGGCAGAGAAGGAGACCTTGCCTGAAAGCATTTAATTTCCAGATGGATTAGAAGGGAGCATGAATATTAAGTTCATGAAGAAAACCACTTTTTTTTCCATTTTTTTCAAAGGCGGAAAAGAGCAGAAGCTGGGGGTGGAGAGCATTACCTTTTCTGCTGGACAGAGGACTGAGAGAGGCTCCATAGCCTGGGGTGAAGAGAGTGACAGGCGTTTCAATGAAAGCAGAACTCAGCCTGGAAGAAAGGACCAGAAAGAGGTGGTCACCATCGTTAATGCATCAAGCCAAACAGATAGGGGGTAATAGTGACCCTCTAATTATGAGCAAAAATGAAAAAAGCTTTCTCTAGATTAAACTGCTCAGGAACCACATACATATTTACATACTAGATGAGGATATAAAGGAAATAATCATTTCTTTGAGATAAAGCCACAAACTGTGAAACTCATAGAAAAATTGAGGCGTGGGGATTGCTTATAACGTCAAAATGCCACTTCTCTGTTGAACAGTGTGTTTGTTTTCTTTTTGTTTTTGTTTTTAATAAAAGAGTGGTCATCCTGAGGGCAACCAGAGTACATAGCTCCAACTGTTTTTTTTTTAAAACAATAAGCATTATATAGAGAGAAAAAAAGATAAAGCAATTAAAAAATGTAAACTAGTGAATCTGAGTAAAGAGTATTCATGAGTTCTTTGTTCTATGCTGGCAACATTTCTATCGAATTAAAATTAGTATATTAAAATTAGAAGTTATACACAAACCAATAAAAGAGGTATCCTGTTACCTTTTTGTGAAGCTCTACCTCCAAAACAAAAATTTGCACAAGGACATTTAAATGCCAGATCAAGATTTATTTTTTGCAAATGTGTGCATAAAGCATTCACTGTGACATAAATATAATTTGAAATCATGCATGATACATTGACTATAACTAGAGGAGGAAAAAAAATTTTTGGTTTTCTTGTTAAACATTCAAGTACTTGCAGCCAAAATAGAGTACCCAGAGAAAAAGAGAGAACTGCTCCTTATGGGGTACTTCTGGGTGCTTCTCTTTTAATTCAGTCTAAACCTAAAAATATCAGCAAAAATAAATCAACGAATCACAACTTAATCGAGAATCATAGTCCATATATGAGGTGGCTGTCCCCAATCTACTCTCTGATGATAATTATAGATATGAATGGAGATATCCACATCACCACAGATGTAGGTGATTAGATGTAGATGACAATACAAATAATGCAGCTGTAGTTATAGATGTACATGTACATGATGTAGCTGTTGATGCAGTTGATACAGATTATGTGTAGATGTATATATACATGAAGGTATAAAGATAGATGATGCAGGTATAGATACAGATAATGTCAGTATAGACGTAGATGTCAAACTAAATAATGTAGACACAGGCTCTGTATGGATGGAGATGACATAGATGTAAGGATAGATGTAGATAATGTAGATATAGATGGTAACAATGTAGATGTAGATGATGTAGGTGTAGGCATGGATAACATAGATATAGGTGTAAATAATATAGTTGTAGGTACAGATGTACATGTAGATGATGTAGCTATAGATATAAATGTAGGTATTGACATAGATGATGTGATATAGATGATATATAGATGATACAGATGTAAATGATGCAGATATAAGTTTAAGTGTAGGTGTACATCTAGATATAGATGATGTAGGTACAGATGTAGCCGTAGATGACATAGACACAGATGTAAATGATGTAGATAATGTAGATGTGGGCATCAATGTATACACGCAGATGATATAGATACAGAGGCAGATGTAGGTATATGCATAGATGATGTAGATGTAGGTGTAGGTAAAGGTACAGATATAGATGATGTAGAGGTGGGGATAGGGATAGAGACAGTGACAGAGACAGAGATGTATTTCCCAGCTGTCTTAAAGTGAGTGGAGTGCAAGTCACAGCTCCATTATGGACAAGACCAGACAGGATATTGACAGTCACATTATAGACCCAACCAAGTGATAAAAATCATGCTGGCAGCAGCAATAATACTACTAACATCTCAAAGGACTTGTGCAGTATCAAGTACTGTATAAGTCACCTCACCTGCAGCATCTACTGATCATCCTCTCTAAGACGATTTTTTCTTCAGAGCCCTGTGAAGCAAAAGGTCCATGAGACCTTTTCTGACTGCCAAACTCAAAATTTCAAACACTGACACCAACATCCCTATTGCCATTCCCCTCTTCTTGCTATAATCTCCTCCACAGCACATAGCACTTGTCATAGGTCATACTCCTTCTGTTACAAATTCATTCATCCTTCAAGCTCCATGAGGTCATGTTTATTGTGTTTCATTCCCTGCCACACCCCAACTGCCTAAAATTGATACATGGGAGGCCCTCAACAAAGATTTATGGAACATATAAGCCTCTGGCAGCAAGGAGAGTGACACTCCCTCAGCTGTGCTCCTCTGTGACCACACCTGTTGCCTTCATTCTCAATGATCCGATGATACCGGTCCAGCTCATTCTTCAGGGTTTGCTGGGCGACCACCAGCTGCCGGCAATCATAGGAAGACTTCTCCAGGCTCCTCTCAGTCTCTTCAATCTCCTTCCGCAGGGTTTCAATCTGTTCGTTATAGAGCTGAATCTCGTCTTCATAACACTCTTGGGCATCTCTAATAGCTTGTTCCAGGGTCGCTGTCTGTGGGTAAAGATACAGCTGTAAAGAAACCCACTGTGCTCTCTCCCTTAAGACCCAGACTTGGCAGGGAGAATATGTGTCAACTTTTGTTTTATTTGTGTGTTTCTCTGTCAGCAATGAGTTAGCAAGAATCTGATAGTCAAAAAATAAGTTAAAAGAAGAACACATACTAAATAGAGAAGATGTTATTTTTACTGAAATAATTAAGGGGGGAAGAGTTTCCTTGTTCCTATTTAATAATGATGATATTCTATTTTTCTCCATGATTTCTGATCAGTAGTTACCTGTATGTTTTGGTAGCTAAAATGTGTGTGTGTGTGTGTGTGTGTGTGTGTGTGTGTGTGTGCGCGCGCGCGCGCGCGCGCGCGTACGTCTATGTATGCATGCATGTGCACACTTGTGTATACATAAAGTAACTTCAGGAAAACACTATTTCTGTATTAACTGAGGGGAAGTCAAAATTAAAGTGGGAAAATAGAGGTGGTCTTATTTTCACTTTAAGACCTTCTGACAATGCACAAAAGAGCCATAAGTATACTTATTTATACACTCAGTATTCATAGTCGTGATTCTTTTATAATCTCATTTTCCCAAGTAGTAAAGAATCCAACATGCACTATTGGTCCTCAAAAACAAATAAAACAAATAGCACTGGAACAGCACTTCCTAAACTGCAATGTGCACTCGAACTCCCTGAGGATGCTGGTGAGCTGCAGATCTTCTCTCAGCAGGTCTGGCATGGGGGCCAGAGGTTCCGCATTTCTAACCAGCTCCTACATGATGGCGCTGATCTCTGCACCACATTTTTTGAGTCATGAGGGTCTAGACAGGTATCTGAATTAAACTTCAAGTATGTCCACTACAAGGCATTTCACACATACAGCTAAATATGCATCTTGGACAATCTAGAGCACAATTGTTCCCATGATGATTTGATTCCTCACTTTATATACAGATGTGGCCTTAGAATAGTGAAGTTCCCTAAGTGATGTCTTTTGAAAACCTAGCTTACAAAGATCTTCAGAAATGTATCTGTTGCATCAGGAAAGAAAGAAGCGGGTGGTGGGGGGAAGAGGTAGGAAAGGAGAGACAGTGGGAGGAAGGAGGAGTACATGCACTAGACACTTTGGGAAGATGTCTGCCAGCCTGTGTCATTCCCTTGTCTGATGACTGCCCCATCGCACTTAGAGAAAGGTCCCAGCAGTGATGTGACCCCTCTCCTGATCAGAGCCCTAGAACCAGGGCTGGGCCTGACTCAGGCTGGTCTCTCAGTGCTTCCTCTCCTAGGAATTTGGAAAAGGATCTCAGAATAGAAGCAAGTTCAGGCAGCTTCATATAAACTTGGGTCTGAGACCACCATTTGAAAGTGGCAATCTTTCATAATGTGCATGAAGAAGCTGAGAAAGACAATTCTTCAGAGATGCAGAGAAATGAAGCTGAAGGGCAAAGACAGAGAGACAAGAGCACCTGTGGGAAGAGAAGACGACAATAAGAGAGAGCTGCTGCCTCAGACCCTGGTTCCTGGTTCCTGCCATGCACCCTGCTCTCAGACATCATCAACTACCTTTTAGATCCTGTGCCTTAAGGGGGTTGGGGGAACATATGTTTACAGGGGAGAAACATGGCAGACACCACCTCAAGCAAGTGATCCAAGTCACATTGCCAGTGCAAAGCTCCCTGATAAGATACACTGAGAAGGGCACATCACTTCTGTGATGCTCCTGCCACAAACACACAGCCTCATCCTAATCCTCAGGAAGTGTCAGGGAAGCCCAGAAGGAAGGACATCCTACAAAATACCTGGCCATGAAAGATGTGCACTATCTCAGATTGAAGGAGACCAGGGAGACACGACACCTAAATGCAAGTAGGATCCACGACCAGAAAAAAATGTTAGTGGAGTCATGGGTGGAATTTTAGTCAAGTCCATTGCTAGGATGATGTTGTTAACCTTCCAATTTTCATTGCTGTGCTGTGGTTAAGTTGTTAATATTTGAGAAAGCTGGGTCAGGAGTGTGTGGAAAACTTCTGTGCTATTTTTGCAACTTTTTAGAAGTCTAAAATTATTTCAAAATAAAACTGTTTAAGCTAGTTTGATCAGGTTTCCTTTCTCATAAAAGAAGGGGAAAAAATCTCCATTCAGTTACCTGTAATGTCAAATACAGATGCACACCCACTAATTTCTGGTGCAGTCCCATATTCTTACCCATACCAGCATTTTGCACATACTAGAAATAGAAATTTAAAAGGCTTGAACCTCATAGACAAGAAGCTATCTGGGGATGGATGAACTCCAAAGTCAGACTCTCCTTTTCTACAGAGCAGATCTGGGAACTAAGCCTACAGGACTCTAGCTGGTATGGCTGGGGTCCAGAGCAGAGGCCAGGGATCCCAGTGTCAACCAGGCAGCAGGGAGGCTGTCAAAGATAAACAAGACTGCCTTTTATCAAAGCTTAGCTTTCTCCTTCACGCACAGGAAAGAGCTAGTGTCCAGAGCACCCAGATTTTAAAAGTATTTATATTCCACAAATTTCAAGAAAAAGAGAAATGGAGAAGAACCTATAGGTTAAAAGACCTCAAGTCTTTTAACTGCCACCCTGAACAAACCCAATCCCATCTGATCTCAGAAGCTAAACAGGGTCAGACATGGTTAGTACTTGGATAGGAGATCACTTAGGAAAATCAGGTGCTGTAGGCATTAAAAAAAATAATAAAACATAAAGGATTGTAAACTGACAAGGTCTTTGCAATCTGTGATGTCAAACAAGGGTTGCCTCGCCCAAGAAAAATAAAAGACTTCAGAGACATATAAACCAGTTACACTCTGTAGACCTTATTTGGATCCCAATTCAAACAAACTTTAAAGGAAGAAATTGTGGAAAAGACATCACGATCTTATTCAATTTACATGACAATCTGGAAAAGACAAAACCAGAGAAATAAAAAATTGATTCAGCAGTTGCAAGGGGGTGTGGGGGGAAGGGGTTGACCAGAAAAGAGCAGTTAAGGGGATTGTGGGGTGAGGACACTGTCCTACATCTTGATTGTGGGTGTAGTTATAGCACTGTATGTGTTTGTCAAAAAGATATACTGTACATTGAAGAGGGTGACATGATATGTAACTATCACCTCAGTTTTAAAAATTATGAGATAATTAGAAATCTGATCCCTCAGTGGACATGTGGTGATATTAAAGAATTGGTGTTCATTTTTAAAGGTTCACTTTTGCAGCCTATAAAAATAACACTCATATTTTAGAGATATACATTGAAATGTTGCTAGATAAGATACATAGGATCTGGGATTGCTTTAGAATTACATGGGGTGTGGGAGGCGTGTAAGAGGGGCCATGTGTATGTTTGAAATACTTCAGAATAAAGAATAAAAGAAAAGATTAAGTATGAAGAGACTCTATTACCCCTTTGGGGTATGAGCTCCCCAGCTCAGAGTGGGAGTAATGGCTGTGTTAGTGAGTTCTAACATAGATCAACTCACCAGCCTCACAACCTTATAGGGGAGGGGCTGATATTATTCCCACTTTACAAATGAAGGAACTGAGGCACACAGGCAGTGACTTGCCCATAAATACAACAGCAAGATTCAGACTCACCTGTACAGACTCTGAGATACTTCCAGAAATCACAAACACTCCTGTTTCAGTCTCCTTCCAAGCTGCAGGGGAGCAATGTGCATGCCCACACACAAGCACACATGCACACACATACGCATGCACGCGCGCACACACACACACACACACACACACACACACACACACACACTCCAAGGCCCCAGGAAAACTTCCCATTCCCATAGATCAACAGGCAAGCACCACAAGCCTATTCTCACTGAAGACACAGAGGACTTGTATGACCCCCATCAGACCCCTCCCTGAGACTGTTCACTAAGCAAACTTTTAAACCATGAATAGGATAGTGAAGGGTTGCCACAAATTGGGAAATCAGAAACAAGGAAAATGTCATCTATAATCTTTGGACCATCAGGGCAAGCACGATATTTCTTATATCTCACGAGCTAGCGGTTGGTTGTTTGGTGGCTGTCCTCTGATGGAGTCTGTGGGAGAACTGCCTGCCCTGGGAGGAAGGCCCAGTGGATGACTCAAAGGCGCCTTCCAACCTGTGACTGGCACGGGTGCTCTGCGTGGTTCCGCCTGTGTCAACTAAGGTTCCACAGCATCTAGTGCAGTGCTGACCAAGTTTATAAAACTGGACTTATGTTCACATCAATGTAGTCTTTATAGTTCAATAATTTAAACTATTGATCACAAGGAAGAGTGTTCAGGGAATGTAGTAAGAGGCCCACTTTCACCAGCTGGAAGGAGCCAAGGAAGATGTCCCTGATATGAGTGACCTTAGCACAGGCATCAGGCACTATCCAGCACGAGCCTGGCTGTCGGAGAATGAGACATGGACTCTGCTTCTTGGAGCCCACAGTCCAGCAGGGAAGGCAGCTCCGTCACATGCCCACAGAGCACACAGAGAGGCCCAGGGGCACTGGAGGGTGTCAGAGGCTTCCCAGAGGTGGTGGGGCCAGTCCTTGGTACTGAAGAGGAAAAGGGACTTCCAGAAAGAGTAGTGATGAACAAAGGGGCAGGTACCAGGAACTGTAGGAAAATACCAAGGTCAGGGAGAGGAGAAGGGACAGCAGCCTACAGCCAGCCCAGGGCTTCTTAGAAGAGAAGAGCCAAGCGGATACTGGAGAGAGAAGCAGGTGGAAGGTGTGGGCCATGTGGCAATTTAAACTTCATCCTGAGCAAAGGTGACTATTGTGTTTCTGCTTTTACCAGTTATATCACCTGGTTTATACCCATCTCCCTGCTGAGCTGTGAGCAGCTGAGGGCAAGAGCCATGCCATGCTCTGTTCAGTATCCCCTGAATCTCATGTGGAGCTTGGCAGTAAAGGTCGAATGAAAAAGTATTCAAGCATAGCAGTGGAGCTTGCCTTTGCAAAGCAGGGGTCAAGAGGGCCCCAAGACAGCACCTCACAGTGAGCCACATCTGGAGGGGTGACCTCCTACATCAGTCTCCTTAGGTCCCCAGACTCCTTTGGGTCCAGGTCTTTTTTCAAAATGAAAAAAAAGAAGTCAAATATCCTTCAGTGATTACACAATGTTTTACCCAAACCTACCACTAGATGATGCTTAGCAACTTTAATCAGAAATGATAGGGGAGGTTCACTTTCCAAACAATATATGATGTTTTTCACTTTCCTGTTACAGAAACTCTCAGTCGATGCAATTTAAGGAATCAGAAGTGCCTGCCCTTTCTCTTCCACCTATAAGTGCCATCCTCAAAGCAATGGGTGCTGTGTCTCTCATTCTGTGGACTAGTGTTCTCAAACTTGAGCTTTGGAACCATCTGGAAGGCCTGTTAAAACATTGCTGGGCCCCACTCCAGAGCTCCTGATTCAGTAAGTCTGCGATAGGCCCATGAACTTGCATTTCTGACAAGTTCCCAAGTGGTGCTGATGCTGCTGGTTCAGAGAGCTCACCATTAGGCCTCTGCTATGGAGGGTTCTGGAAGCATCAGATGCCCTAACCACAGGCAGAACCCTGCCACACTGGATCCCTCAGGCTACAAGGAGCTCTTCCTCCCCCATCCTCCACTGTGTTCCACAGTCATTGCACTGACCATGCCACCCAATCTCCCTTTGAGCACTCAGTTTAGCTACTACTTTAGGAAGCCACTAAAACCTTTAAAAATCAGCAAAAGCCGGCCAAGAACATCTCCTGAATAAGGGTGTGGAGGGCCCAAGCCAGGGACTCAAGTGGGCCAGATGTAGAACATTCTGACACAACCTGGAATCTGTCCCCACACCAGTGTTCTCAAAGTGTGGTTCCTGGACCAGCAAAAGCCGCATCTAGAAACCTAGAAATGCAAATTCTTAAGCTATTCCCCAGACTTACTGAGTCAGAAACTCTTGAGTAGGCCCAGCCATATGTTTTAATTAAAGTTAATTAAGCAAAATTTCTATCCCCATGACCTTTCCCCTTGGTGTTAACATTTATGAATGTGTTACATAACTTGGCAAAAGGGACTTTGCAGATGTAATAAAAGTTCTTAATCAGTTGACCTTAAAAAATAGGGAGATTATTCTAATATTTCTAATCACACGGGCCCTTAAAAGCAGAAGTTAGAATGATTAGATGAGCTAGCAAAGAAATGTGGTCCTTAATTCTACAGAAAGACAGAATTGAATTCTGTCAACAACTTGAAGGATGCTGAAAGCAGATTCTTCCCCAAAGGCCTCCAGATGAGGTGGACCAAGGCCGGCTGACACCTTTATTTCAGCCTGTGAGACCTGGAGCAGAGAAAACAAACAAGCCTGCCCAGACTTCTAAACTACAGAACTGTGAGATAAAAGTGCTATTTTAAGCCCCTATGTTTGAGGTAATTCGTAACAGCAGCAAGAGAAAACTAATACAACTTCTGTTTCATTAGACCCACTGCTAGAGTTTGTTACGGTAGTCCCCCCTTATCCACGGGAGATACATTCCAAGACCCCCAGCAGATGTCTAAAAACAAAGATAGTACTGAACTTTCACTTTTCAATTAAAAGAAGCACTTTATAACTTCTCTTTGTCACATCCAAATTGCCAGCATCAGTACTTTTGCATTTGGGGGCATTTATTAAGTAAAATAAGTGTTATTTGAATGCAAGCACTGTAATATCTCAACAGTAGATCTGATAACCCAGATGGCTACTAAATGACTAAGGGGTAGAGAACATATACAATGTCAAGACATGAAACAGAGATGATTCAGGTCCTAGGTGGGATGGAGGGGAATGGCACAAGATTTCATCACGCTACTCTGAACAATGTACAATTTAAAACTTATGAGTTGTTTATTTCTGAAATTTTCTATTTAATATTTTCTGACCATAGTTGACTGCAGGTAACTAAAACCATAAAAGTGAAACAGTGGATAAGGGGTGGGGGGGGACTCTGTATTTAATGTAAGTATATATATTGTTATATAGGATATGATTTAGTAACATTTTGATAACTCTTTCAATAGAATTGGTTTCCTTTTAATTATATATGGACTTTATTTTTATTATATGTCTTCAAAATTTTCCTAAGAAGGGAGTCCAGGGGCTTCACAAGACTACCAGCAGGGGGAAATGGAACAGAAGAAAAAGTAAAGCCCCACAATTTAGACAGAAAATGACATCAGAAGACTAAGACAAGTAAATCTTTCTGCAGCAACTATGGGTGGGGACAGGTAGCCAACCAGACAGTTCCATTTCCTATACTCAGAAGATAGGTTAATCCTTTGTGAAATGTTTCATTTTCATACTCAGCAAATACATATGTGTACGTAGAGAGAGAAACATTCTTTTGCTCTGGAGCTGGAATTAACACATCAGGCTGGGTTCTTAATCTTTCTCAGTATCTAAGGCAGTGTTTTTCAACTTTATCACCAGGGTGACAGGAAGAACCACATTTTATATCATAAACCATACATATCATATGAATATGTATGTGTGTGCATTTATTTTAATGTATATTTACATAAATATACATATTTATTAAAAACAAGGTGTCATAAAATAAATCCCTTTCTAATTGCCAAGCACTCTGTTATTTCTTATTCTATCTTAGCCTAGTGTCAATTTCTTTTTCAATTCCAGTCAATTCTACTGAATTCATTTTACAACCCAAAAATGAGCTGTTTTGAAAAACACTGGTCTAGGCAATGAGCTTGCATCCACTTCCTCAATCACACACATGCACACCCACACGTACACATATATACATATACATAAATATATACACATGCATATACATGCAAACATAATACACACATGCACATATACACACTTACATAATGCATGCATATACACACATATATACACACTTACATACATGTATATACAAAATGCACATATACACACACATACACCTTCCCTCTATCCTTTCAGGACCTAAGAGGAAAACCACACACTACCAGGTCACCAAAATAGTGTGCCATGGAAACAGGACTGAGCTTCTCTGTTGAGTTTAGTTTCCAAAATAAAAAATTCACTCCAAAAAAGGGGATGGGGTCTGTGGAATTGTGAGCTTTCTGCTAACAAATTCTGAGCTGAGCAAATGTTGACATAACTGTTCTTTTCCAGGTTTGTAACCAAATTCCAAAGAACTTCTAGGTCAAAAGAGAAACAGGAAGCACATATTTGAGGAAGTGTAGAATAAAAATCCCAACATGTATCCATTTCTTATTTTTTAAAAACAAGTTAAAACTGGGCAAAAATGGGACAGATTTTACAGACAGCCTTACACTTGGTGGGGAAGGGGCTGTGAGGGCACCCTCTGAGGGGCCGGGAATTAGTGTGACCCACTGTCTCTGTTCACCTAAGACTTTTCTAGTCTGCACCCTGAGAAACTCCTCAGTACAGGGCAAAGCCAGACAACTGGTCACCACCCTCAGAGTGTTGTTTCTGGCTGAGCGCTGACACACAGGTGTGTTGAGTTTGTGAGAATCACTGAGCCAAATACGTGTGCACTTCTCTGCATGGACCTGACACTGAATAAAACATGATGTAAACCCTGGATACCCAACAGCAAGTTGGGGACGTGAAGGGGTAGGGCCTACCTGGGCCTGTAGCTCAGCTCTCTGCACCTGTAGAAGAGACAGTACCTCCTGGCCCTCCTCCAGCTGACTCTGTAGGGCAGCTGCCTCCCGCTCAGTCATGAGCTTCTCCTGCACAAAGAAGGCCAGATTCAGCACTCACATACACTTGACATGTGAGAAAATCCAAAGGAGAAAGGGGTGAGGAAGGTGTGGGCCTGGTTATGTTCTGCAGGCTATGTTCATATGCTGAAGCCCTAACCCTCAATGGGATGGTACTTGGAGCTGGGAACTTTGAGAAGTAATTAAGTTTAGATGAGGTCATGAGGGGTAGGGTCCCCAGATGGAATTAGTGTCCTTATAAGAAAATAAAGAGACACCAGAGCTCTATCTCTATGCTGCACAAAAAAAAAAAAAAAAAAAAAAGGGGCCACATGAGAACTCTTTGGGGTGGTGGTAGCTATCTACAACTCAGGAAGCGGGTTCGTACCAGGAACTGATTCTGCTGACCACCCAATCTGTGAAATTCATTAGAGCAGCCAAAGCAAAGACAAGCCCATGGTGACCACTGTTAACGCCTTTTCACCTCATCTTCAACATCTGAACCATAAATGCTATGAGTGTAAAATGTGAAGACATTGTCAGGAGACCCACATTTTAGAGCTGGTTGTGCCACAAAGTCTGGACAAGGCACCTTCCCTTCTGTCAAAAGGAACATTCAGAATGCAGTCTCTTGTGAGGCTCTATTCTCTGTGTCTGTGCAGACGGCATGGTCATTCTGAGCCCTGAGTCATCGACTGTGCCAAGATGCTGCTACATAAAGCAGGAGCCAAGGGGCACAAGGGAAGCCAGGGCCCTAGTGAGACAGCTGCCCTGCCTACCAACACTCCACAGAATGTTCTGGAAGGAAATCCTCCCTCAATCAACCTCTCTACTGTCTATTCAGAAACATCTAAATTGCTTCACAAATGCCTGACTGCTCAAGAGTAGTGCCTCTGACACAGAACATGGCCTTACAGCCAGGCAAAGTTAGAAACAAGCATGTGACCAGTGCACCATGTTCAAGGCCATGTGTTTAAGGCAGTCCTGCCTCTCCCTGCAAAGTGGCTGGAGCAACAACACAGAGCCAGCCAAAGCAAGACAGATGTGCTTAAAGAGGAAGTTGTGTGTCTGGTCCTATGGTCTGACTCCATGAGGAAGGTGGGACTTGAGACATAACTGCAGAGGGACCTCCTCAACGGTATGTGTTTATTCCTGCGTTTCTCAGTGCACAGAGGAACACAAGCTCTCAGTCTCTCGCAGTTCTCTCAGTCTGTCTCTGTCCTCTGTTTCTTTTTATCTTAGTCCACACCTCCCTGCCTCAAAGATGCAGGCAAGGGGGTAGCTGGGAGCATAAGGGGACTTGTGCGCCTGAGTATCAGTATGGAGGACATATAGTATACGGAGATATACTACACATCCTAGACCTGCAGCCTCAGGATAGAAGTGGATCCAGTGTAAATACATTACACTGCTTTCCGCCAGGGCTCTGCCTGCCCATCTGGCCCCACCCCTTCTGACTACCCAGCTCCTACTCACCTTACATCCCTCCCCACACCTGCCCACAGCCCTCAGATACTAATTTAAGATGAATGGAGATAGCCCTGAAGCTGTCAGCTAGTAGCTGGAACTGCCAGGCCATGAAGCTCCCTACTTATAAATAATGCCACACCCAACATCTGAAGATGTCACTCTGGGACCATGGGTGAATGAGACAGAAACAAGACTCCCATCTGTAACTGTGTCTGAGCTCAGACCAAAAAAGACTACTATGTAACCACAAAAATGGCCAATGTCAGCTCTCCCCGCACACAAGTGATGCTGCTCAATTTCCAGGTACAGCTTTAGCCACACTCCATTTCTCTGCCTCTTAGACACAAATTATCAGGACACTTGGTCATAGGACCAGCTCCCTCCTGTCAACACCCAACCCAGAGCAGGGCCCTGCTTACCTGACTCCTCCCCCAGATCACCTAACACACTGAGACACCCTGCAAGTCTCCACAGTATACACCCTCCTTTCCTGTAGTGAAAAATAAGTCCAGTTTTATGTAACCACAGGCCTGTCCCCAGTGGCCTCTGACTACAGGGCATTGACGTTATGCTTACTGACACATTAACCAGCTGACCTGTGTTCTCATAATTAGCAATGCTAATTGTATCCTCATTTGAGCAAATATGACACACACATTTTCTAGGATGGTGCAAGAGTCAATGACACAACTCGAAACTGACCATTTAACTTGTATGTAGAATTTTTAAGCTAATATTAATCAAGAATGTGATTTTTTCTAAATCTGTGCTTCTCCGCCTTTAACGTGGACATGGATCCCTGGGGATAGTGCTAAAATACAGATTCTCACCCAGTGGGTCTGAGGCTTGCAAGGCCAATGATCACCACCAACAAGTGAAGCCCTCAGAAGAAGCCTAATCAGTTTGCCCAGTCTTATAATTCAGGAGAATTGTTACATGGAACAGATAACATGATTTTAAAAATGTGCTCTGGTGCTCACTTTGGCAGCACATATACTAAAATCAGAACAATACAGAGATTAGTGTGGCCCTTGCGCAAGGATGACACACAAATTTGTGAAGTGTTCCATACTTTTTAGATTTCAAATTATAAAGTACACCTGAAAATTATATAATTGCATTAACCAATGTTACCCCCAATAAACTTAAAAAAATAAAAATAAAAAATAAAAAATAAATTAGCAGCAACGCCTAATTTTCTGCAAAAAAAAAAATGTGCTCTGGTGTAAAATGCCTTTGAATTAGGAAAAATGTGTTTGCAAAATAAAAATGAGGTATCTGGAAAGAAGTCTCTGACAAAGAAAAGTAAGGCTTTAGGAAAAGCTAATTTAGGTCTTTGTAGCAACCTCAGTTACACTGAAGAGAGTAGAAACCTGAAATGATTATTGGTGGACAAAAATTGTCCCATGAAGGCCAAAAAAAAGAGAATTTCCTGCCTCTTACATGTTATTTGGTAGGGTTCAAGAGTGTCTTCAAAAGCAAGTTTGGAAATTTCTTAAGCTTTGATATTTAAAAGAGTTAAGTTAAAACAAAAAATACTCAAGCAGTCATCTGCCCTAGCCCACTGGTTATATAGGTGGCCAACTGACTTGGGATGTGGTCTGGGCAGACTCCTGGGCAATTCCTACTGCCACCAGGGTTGAGAAACACTATTCTACGTGATCCTTACCAAAATCAAACAAACAAACAAAAAAAACATCTTATCCATTGACCAGTCTACAAAACCCAGTACCAGACTACCACAACCTCTATAGAAGAAACACATGACATTTTTGTCTTAATCTGCATTCTTTATGGTGTATGTTTATATGTATCATATTATGCATCACAAACTCCCATAAGACACATTAAGAAAAAAATACATTGATATCCTTTGTGCAAGAAGGAACATGCAACATTATACTGAAAATGTTTCACATCCAAATCTCTATTTTTAAAAAGTTGGCTTCAATAATCTCTATCTTTTCCAGAGAGTTTTCATGCCACAGACTCACATAATCATTAGCAGACCCTGAACCTGAAAACACAGTCACTAATATCTGATAATAACTTATGGTCAAATAGATAAGAGGATTAAGAAAATAAACCACCCAATTAAAAAATGGACAAAAGACTTGAGCAGATATTCCAAAAAAGAAGATAAATGGATGGCAAACAAGCACATGAAAAGATGCACAACATCATTAGTCATCAGGTGATGGAATTAAAACCCCCATGAGATGCAGAGCATACCTATCAGAAGAGCAAAAGCAAAAGTAAATAAATACCTGACATACACAGTGCTAGTAAGGGCACAACGCCAACGAAACTTCCCCACATTGCTGGCGGGGATGCAACAAAGATACACCATTTTGGGAAACAGTCTGGCAGTTTTCTTATAAACTATACAAGGAAGAACAACCCATGATTCTCAAGGAAAACACCTAAGAAAAAAGCCAGGGACATAGTTTACATCCTCAGATGTCTAAAGAGCAGCGTTCACTGTCTGAGTCGTAGAACAGAAAACTTTAAATGTGAACATAAAGTGAAAGTGGGGAGGAGTCAACCCACTGCAGCTCCACACAGTCTTGCCTGATGCCTTTCCTTGCTTACCTGTAACTAGTCCCACAAAGACGTCAGAATAATCTTCAAATGTCCTTTCCCCTGCAGCCAGGGTTTCAATTCTTACCTCCTGCATCCCACCTGTAATTACAGATGCTTGAGGGGTAGTCTGGATGATCTGCTGCAGGATGCTAACATAGGTCTGAATTTCCAGAAGATTCTGTTGGAGGAAAGAAAGCATTCTCATTAAAATCTGAGCTTCCGGAGTTCCTCCCTCCAGGATCAAATGACCACAGGGATGAAGGCTTTCTCATGTTCCACTGTCACAAATAGGACAGGCCCAATCTGTGCAGAGGACACTTTACATCTTTAATCTTCACTAGAACAATGGAGCAGATAAATAAACTGAAGCTCGGTTTATTTTGACATTTCTCTTCAGTTACACAGATGCTTTGCTGCTGTCTTCACAGAGTCCTAAATGGCAGAGGTATGAGGGGAAAAAAAGCAGAAATGGAGGACAAAGTCACCACAGAGGGATAAAGGACCCTTTCTGACACCAGAACAGGACTTCAAAGGATGGAATCTGTCAGTCGTCCCAGATTAAATCACTTATTAGTTGCGTGAGGCCTCAAGCAAGCTATTTATACCTCCTAAAACAGGCTCTTCTATAAAAGCAGGATAACAATCTGAAAAACACCTGCGCCAAGCTCTGTGCATAAGGACTGATAACATCACACAGCTGCCCCCTCTCCAGAGAACTGCCCTCGGCCAGACAATGGTCATCTTGTCCAGGAAGCTCCGCAACTCACCCCAAATCCTGCTTCAACCCCAATTCCGGTCAGGGACTCTTTGGCACAGGAGCACAAGAAACCAACCCTCTTGCCTCAAGGTTGGAACAACGCTGTGTTGTGACTCATGCTCCAGAGCCCACCCCTACGGTGGCACCAGGCTGAGGCTCCAGCAGAGCCCAGGTCCCTGCCTAGCTCCTACCCCTGTGTTGTCCCATTCCCCTTCCTCCCTCCCCATCTTCTAGGTGCTCTCCACCTATACAGCAGTCACACAAAAATCACCACCTCAGGCTCTGCTGATGGGGAGCCTGACCTAAGACACTATCTCATGAGGCTGTTGTTGGGATCCAATGAGATAAAGCTTCACAGTGTGAGTGCTTATTATCATTATTCTTAAATGGCTCTGAAGAATGTTTTCAGCTTCTTAGAAACTGCCCCCAAGCACTGCTGACAGGATTCCAGTAAAGTACAGCAGAGGCAGGAGCAGAGGAGAGGCCAGACTGGACCTGATGGGAAGTTGAAGGAAGCCAAAGGGAGGGGAAATATTCCTTCAATGCAAAGCAACAGAGCTACCTTTGTGCTGAAGCAGGTATATACCAAGGTTGGAAGAGAATCTAATACTTGCTGAGTGTTTGCCAAGCTCCAGGTGCACCAGGTGCTTCACCTGTATTATCATATTACCTCAGTCTGGGTTTCCCCTGAAGTAGACTGCTACACATTGAATACTGTGTCCCTCCCAAATTCACATGTTCAAGCCTTAACCCCCAGTGGAATGGTATATGTAAGTGGGACGTTTGCGAAATAATTAGATTTAGATGTGATTATGAGGAGGGCCCACAATGGGGTTAGTGCCCCTATAAGAAGCACCAGAGAGCTCACTCGCTCACTCTCCTATGCACATGCTCCTAGGAAAGGCCAGGTGAGCACTCAGAAAGAAGGTGGCCATCTGCAAGGTAAGAAGAAGGCCTTGCTAGAACCTGACCATGCTGATCTCAGTGTCCCAGCCTCCAGAATTATGAGGAATAAATTTCTGTTGCTTATAAGCCACCCAATCCATGGTACTTTGCTATAGCAGTTCCCACTAAGTACAGACCCCAAGAGAGGAATCTGAGTGAAACACTTTAGCTGAGCAAATGTGCCAGGAAACATGAGCAATGGGGTGGGGTGGCGAGACAGGGAGGAGAGAGGGAGCTGGGGGTTGTATCTGCCATCTCACATCAGTCACTGGCCGAGGCTGCTGCCTGGATGTTAAGTCCCCAGCACTTCCTGTGAGGTGGAACAGCCCTCCACCGCCTGGATAAAATCCTGAGAGGGCTGCCGAAACTGGCAGCTGAAGGGAGGACAGAGCCCACTGGAGAGGTCAGCCCTGAGGGTCATGGCCACAGATCCACCACATTCAGTTAAACACACAGCTCTGTGGACAACAGTCTGACATTTGCTTTTGAAAATAAAGAAACCCAGAATGGTTAGGCCACACCTCCATAATCACACAGCTCAAGGATCTGATTTTTCCAGTACACCAAAGCCCCCAAGAGTAAGGCCTGTGAAAAGCTGGCCAGCGTTGGGGGCAGAGCAAAGCATTACATGAGAGGAGGCTCCTGAATGCCATGTATTCTCTGAATTTACTGGCTCAGAGGCAGAGTTAAAAAATTATATATATAGCATTTTCTGCATTTCTTCCATTTTTGAGCTGAAACAATTGACAGATTGTACCTTAACCAAGACAGACTTATGTAAAATCACTTTGTAAACTGTAATGTACTATAGAATTATTAGTTCCCATCACCCCTCCTACACACACACACACACACACACACACACACACACACATTATTGCCTCCTCCTCTATGTCCACTCACCAAGAGCTGTCCAACAACCAACCCATCACCCCCTGATTCAGGGGCAATGCTCACAAAAGTAACATGCACTAGCTGTCTCACCTTTGAACCACGAGTGCCCTCAACTTGTCTGGACAAACCCGAACTGGGTCATCTGGGCGAAGGGCTTCAAAAGGGTCATGGTTACCTTTTTGTACCTGTCCTTTGCCGCACTGATATCGTCTTGTAGAAACTGGGCTTCGATCTGAAGGCGCAGGTTATGCAGTAAGGCTTCATCAGCTTCCTGCAATGGGAAAGAGTCAACGCCAGGCTCTCTGGGGCTCACAATGGAGGCATCTCACATCGGTGTGCAACCACCCAGTATATTTTCCCAGGGACCACTTGGAGTCCTCTTAAAATGCAGACTGTTGTTCAGTAGGTCTGGGAGGGGGTCTGAGATTCTGCATTTCTAGCAAGGCAGGTCCAAGGTTAGTGCATTTGACCTGGTCAAAAATAGTAGTTCTCAATGAGTAATGATTTTTGCCCCCAAGGCAATATCTGGAAACATTTTTAATTGTCACCACTTGGGTGGTGAGGTGTTACTACTGGTATCTAGTGGGCCAGGGATGCTAGTAAATATCCTATAATACACAAGACAGTCCCACACAACAAAGAATTCTCCAATCCAAAATGTCAATAGTGCCAAGTAGGGTCTATTTACATACCAACAACCTTAAGTTTTAAATTACATCTACATTTGTTCTATATCTCATCATTGGTGAGTTGAGCTTCAAAAACTAAGAAACAGCTTTCTCTTAACACTGAAAACTCCATTTTATTAGTTTTATCCCAAGGACTGTTGTCTCTTATTCTGAGACCATGTATCTTTAATACAAAATGCATTTTTATGAACGACTGCTGTGGTGAACAGCATTTGTTCCTCTAAAGTTGGAAATGGCATTTATGACAGAAGATTGAATGACTGCTGTGGTGAACAGCATTTGTTCCTCTAAAATTGGAAATGGCATTTATGACAGAAGATTGAATGTTTTCTTCAAACTTTTTGATGTCACCTATTTTTCTTTGATTGATCTTGTTCAAATGAACCAAACACACTGAAGAGCTGTTTGTGCTCTTAATAAGATAATGCTGTGATGACTGGAATTGACTTTAATATTTCAGTGGTCCAGTGCAATATTATAGGTGAGCATTACCTGGGTTCCTCAAGATTGCCACTCTTGTGAGACACCTCTGCCATGCACACCTGCCAATATCTGAGGCCTTGCTAAGTGAATTTTTACTGATTTATTAATAACTTGTTAAAAAGTATGATGGATGTTAGCAATAGGCTCTTATTAAAAGAAGTAGATACATGGTTTGGCTAAAATATTTAAGACACTCCATCCTCTCATGAACAGTGTTAAGACAGTCAGGTATGTGGACAGTCAAGATATTTTGAGACATTTCTACCCTTGCTCTAATAGAGTTTAGGTTCTGGAGAGGCCTTTTGCCTGCCCTCTTAGGAAAGGCACTTGATTCCTTATCCTCATTCCTGTAAAAGACCACTAGTGTGGAAAAACATGTGATCATCTGATGCTGACAATAAGGATACCAGGATTCTGACTCTTTTGGATCACCTGCCCTGAATGAGCCTGTCATGCAAAGTGTTGCCTTAGCACCTAAAATATAACAAAGCATAGACTTCATTGAGCATATAAAACAGGTTGTATAAAATTTGGGGGCATGCAGCAGAATCAATTCTTATTTAAGAAATATACACCTGTGTGAATTTGGTCTGAAAAGTCAACAAGAATATAGGGGTGTAGTTAATGTTTACCCAACTCAAATCTCTGAAGCTAGTTCAACTGCCAAAGAGTTTAGAGTTTATCTTAAAGAATTTAAGAGTTCTTCTACAAGATCAAATCTGTCAATCTGCAACTGTTAGAAATGTATATTAAAGTATTCCTTTTTGCATGAATTTCTATAAGTAAAAATTAATTAAGTTATTCTAATACAGCAAGTCTCAGGTATAATTTTAAATTTTCTAGTAGCCCCAATAAATAAAATAAAAAGTGGATGGACTTTTATTATTTTCTTTCACCCAATATATTCAAAATACTATCATTTCAGGATGTGATCAATATTTTTAAAGTTATTAATGACATATTTTACATTCCTTTTCTCAGGGTAGGTCTCTGGAGTTTGGTGTGTGTTTTAAACTTATACCACATTGAAACTGAACTCTCCGCGTTTCAATCGCTCCCCAGGCATGTGTGGCTATGGGCTCCTGGGCTGGACAGTACAGCTCTATAGGATTAATTTTAAGGCACAATTGAGCATCTCATTCTTCCTAAGTGTCTCCTCCATGTTTCTGCTCTAGGGTGAATCTCCCAGTCTCTCTATACTCTAATTTCCAGTTACCAAATCCTTTTCTCTGAAGATTCCAAAATCCCTTCATGGGTATCAGGGATGCCAACACTGGGCGATGAGGCAGCGAACCTTCAGATGGAAGGAAGGGAGGACCTTGAGGCCCAGAGCCAGCTTCTCACCCACGGCCCCTGGACTCTCTCCTTCCTGCCTTCTCCAAGGCTCTGCTCACTTCTCACCCTGGAGCTCGGCCTCTGCTGCCCACAGGGAGAAGCAAGAGCATGTGAAAAAATTGTACCCTTTGAGAGATCCACACATGATCTGAAGATTTTTTGTTTTTTTCTTTAATCAGAAATAAAAGAATGAACCAAATTACAAAAGAGGTCGCATATTTCCAGGTGCAGGGCTCTGAATTAACTAAATAAGTTAATTTGAAATCCAACTATGGGTGTTTGACTTCTGAGTTCATTCTTTGGATTAATAAATTAATGAGTCACTGACTTTTGATGAGCTCTACTTTCAGAAGTTTACCATTCTGGGGGCTTAATGATAAGTCCTCAAGGACAGTTACACAGAGTTCAATGAAAACTCAACAGTAATGTTTTCACTTTCAGAAGATGCATGTTGCCCACCCCTGGGAGATGGGAACCTTACTAATGCCCAAGTGCAAATAAGGCATTAATTCCCCAGGGAAGGTGGGTGGGCAATTTGGAGTTCCTGATGTCTGGCTTCCTGAAGTACCCAAAATTATCACATAAGCCTGGTAAAGTCCCTTAGTGAGAGAAATGGTGATGAAAAGAAAGCCTGGGTGTCTTTCCAGTAATGGGAAAGGGCTGAGGAACCAGAAAGATACTGGTTATGGACCCCATAAATTATGGACCCCAAAGAAAATATAGCCAGGCCTCAGGAAGGACAGAAACCAGGGCAGTCCCAGGAACCTAAGCAGCAGGAGTTAATGGCACTACCCTTGGAATGACCCAGCTCCAAATGAATTCATCTCTAAGCCTCAGGAGTCATGTTTCTGAGAGCAAGTTGTGATGTCTAATATGGTCACAAGACCATCGTCTTGACTGACAGTCCTACCAAGACCACACTCATAAGAAGAAAAATCAAAGTGTCTGGACACATAGCACCACTCCCATCAGGTCCAGTGGTTCCTTGTGGAAGGGATTCTTAGCTCCAGGGATGGGACCCCCCTTTGGGGCATGACTAAATTTCGGGCAGACGGAGTGTTGGGTGAAAAGTTGAGTCCTTCTGGATGTTATTCTCCCCTCTCCCATGCCCTAGTGCCCCTTTTAAGACTGCTGAGGATGGGGGGAGGGGATTCTCAAACATCTTAATTTCTACCTAAAATTCATCCACAATTTATCCACAGTTACTGGAGCTGAAGAACTAGAAATAGGGTTTCAAGAACCCTTCTTAATTGCTTATAAAAAAATCAAACACTCAGAATTTTAGAAATAGAAGAGACCCTAGAGGTCACTTGGTCCTCTAGGGTCTTTTTTAAGCCACACATGTCATCCTTCAAACAAAATATCTCCAGGAAGCCAATGTATAGAGGTAAAGCACAGATGCTTTTCTTGAAGGACATGATGAAGGGACAGGAACCCCATCCACCCAGCAACCCTTCTCCCTCAGAACCCCTTCGAGAAACTCCAAGAAACCTAAGGACTCTGCCAAAAACATCTCAGAGACTAGGGGAAGCTGGGGCCAGATTGATCTTGTGGGTCATAAAGATAGTTAATGGAGGTTAACGGAAGACTGTGGGACTGGACTCTTGGGCTTCTCTCTATTAGACAAGAGTTGAGCACTGAGTCCTGCCAAGTGCCTGCCATTCTTCCCCCATCTCTTTCTTAGGATCATGACAAAACAACCACTCTTGTGTCCTATCAGACAAGCCTTTAAAAATGCTCATATAGATAATAAAAAGCCAACCAATATTTGTCCTTAAAAGAGAGATTAACCAGATGCTTCTGCAAGCACATTCTCTTGCACTGAAGACAATCATCTGATAAACTGCCCCAGAAAACTCCCAAAGGTGAGTATGTGCAACTGGAATGTGCAGTTGTTGATATGTTGAGGAGAATGCATTTGGAAGTGTTTTCTTTTGTTTGCACCAGAACTCAGAAATGTGTAGACGCTTGTGTTTTTATTATGCTTTGGATGCTGTCAGCTGCATTTTCAAAAGCTCCACCAGCAGAAGCATCCAGATTTTTCTGATATGAGACTCTGGTCAATAGCCTAATTTTAGGAAACATTCCAACCCTGATATTGTGTGTGTTTGAGATCTAGGTCAGTGGTTCTCAAAGTGTGGCCCCTGCACCATGCCACCAGGGAAATAAATAAATAGCTGGCAGACCCCACACCTACTGAATCAGAATTTCTGGGATCAGGGCCCAGGAATCCATGTTTTAACACACACTCCAGGTGATGCTGATGCCCACTAAAGTTTCTTAGCCACTGATTGAGAGCACTTTTCAGAAATGGATTAGAGAAATAACTAGGATCCAAAATAGCCTTGAAAAATCAGCCTTGCCAACCCATTCACAGAGCTACTAAAATCTGTTAAAAATTGCACTGCCTGTATTTACACCCAGCCCCAAATTCAACCTCTAAGCAGCCCCACTAAAAAAGAAACAAAAAGCGATGCTTAAGAATGGATATTCAAGTTCATTAAGATTTCTAGTTAATTAATGCTCAGTTTTTTAAAAAACCAAACACTTTGATCCTGGAATTCGAAATCCTTTCCAAAATTTTCCAGTCACTTTCCTTCTAGGTGCTCAGGCTGGCCTAGAGGAAGGTGCTAGACATGTCAAACAACTCTGTACCCTCCCTCTTCCCACTGCCTCATTTACCCCTACATTCTTCCTTGCTCTGGCTCTGCCCTTCTGTTCTCTGAGCCTCCCCAATCCTACCCTCCTCCTAAACAACTCTCTCCCAGTTTCTTCTCTTGCTTTTCATTCTAGCCTCAGAGGACTTCTTATGCATCTGAAGGCTTGTAGCCCTGAAGGCAAAAGCTTCATGCCCATCCTTTCAATCCACAAACTCCCCTGCTTCTCACCCTCTTCCAAGCATATTAAAGATATGCAAATTACATGGAAAAGCTCCTGTGGCAAGCATTAAATATTTCTTAAAATTGTTTTCAAGTGAAAGCATTTAACTAGAGTGACTATTTTTAAATTCTGGGAATTTCAAAGAAGAGAGCCTTAAAGTCTGCTCCTTACAGTTTTCTTAAGATAAGAAACATCTGACATTATTGGGAGATATACATATAATGAGTCCTAGAGGTTATGCAACTCAAATACATAAAAGTCATCAGGAATTCTTACTACATCAAAAGTCTTAAGGTCTGAATAACTTTGGCCATAGTATGTAGGTAGTATGTTGAGGAATTTATTTCATTTCAAAGTGCATAGCAAACAGTGGCTTGCTTTAGCTTGCTTGGCTGTTAAAAGTACAGGAGCTCTTTTAAAGGGACATTAAATTACATGGGCTATATTAATATATGGCAGTTTTGTGAAAACAATAGTAATCAGTCTTGTACCTACTGTGATATTTTCCAAGTAAGAGTCAAAGACTCTCTGGCCACACCCAGGAATGTGAGACCAAAGGAAATGGACACTGATACTAAGCTGACAGTAGAAACCTTGCTGATCTGACATATGTAAGCATTCAAAGGTTTGTTGACCAAAATCATTGATATGACCAGTCAACAAGATGTGAATTCTACTCTTCCATTTTCACCTCCTTCTTCTCATCTGACCATCTCATGGACAGAAAACCTTAAGGTCCAGCCTTCACCTGGCTGACCCCTGGAGGTACTGCCTTAGTTTGGGTTCCTCATAAGCAGACCCTAAGGCAAAGACTGGGTACACATTGTTTATCTGAGAGGTGATTCTAGGGGCACTGGTAGGGGAGGTAGGAGTGATATTGAAAAAGAAACAAAGGCAATAAAGATGTGTAATGAGCAGGCCAACACTCTCGACAACGTGAGCTCAGCCCTGCTGGGGACTCTCTGAGAGACTAAGGAACTCACCTCTGAACTGTTGCTACAAGGAATGGGCCAACTGAGGAACTGAGGGACTCATCTACCTTCTCCTATCCCTCAGTGGCCGAGGGTTGCTCCTGGGGTGCTAACACCCACTCTTCTAAAGGAAGAGATAAAGGAAGGTGCCACTGTGCTCACCATGTCTGCATGACCTTGAGGGGTGGCCCAAGGAAGATGGATAGGATACCAACATTGAATGCAAAGGGGCCATCTTTACCCAGAGACTCTATTTTGTGTTTGTCTCCTGGGAGACAGATATTTCTAACTATGATTGGGAAGACAGAATGACTCATGGACACAAAAGACTCTACTTCTGCCTATAGTTGCCATACAGATGGGCAGTGGGGCTCTGAAGTCATTTAACCTCACTGAGAATGAGTTTCCTCACTGGTAAAGAGAGGGTGCTGGACTGGGTCATTTCTGGGGGTAAAACCCATAACACCAGGCTACTGGTAGGTTCCCACAAGCTAGTGCAAGGATCTCTCCAACTTGCTGCATTTGCATGATGTGTTGGTGATTTCTGCTATATCTAAGTGCTGCTGCTTATACTATTATTAACACCGTATTTTCTTCAGATTGATTTGTTTATATTCACTTAAACAAAGATTTAAAAAGTAATCTTTTAATGTAATCTGCTGTAGAGAAAAAGTAATCATAAAAATAAATTTACAACTATTAAAAAGTTGTTCCTCCATACACCATCTAAGATCATCTCCCACTCCACCATGGTTAGGCACTCTAGTCTGGAGAAAATTAAGCTGTTGTCCATCATATGAAGTGTTTAATTAAAACTGTGAAAGGTAAGTCACAAGCATTATTACATCATTTAATTCTCATTAGGCACAAAGACACACATGGGAATGGTCGTGGGAACTATTATTGTTCTCATTTCACAGATTAAAAAGCTGAGGCTTCGAGAGATGAGGCAATTCACCCAAAGTCTCACAGATACTCAACAGTAATGTGAAGGATCCTATTAATAGGTGAAACACTCTTATGGATAGCATAGCTCACTTGCAGGCAGAAGGAACAGCCACACTGATGCTCTGTGCTGACCCTAGCCCATGTTCTCGGTACCATCTTTCCCCAGAATTTTCATAACATTCTCGCCAGGCTGATACTTCAATCATCTACACAATGTACATGAAGGTATTACAGCCATGTTCTCTGAGGGGTGAAATGGTCGGATGCCTTTCCCTTATTTTTCATCATCTCTACTATATTATTTTTCTACTGAGAATAGGTGTTGCTTTTGGAATAAGAGAAAACAACAGAAGATTTGAGCTTGTTTTTAAATCCAGTGTTACTTTCTACCAAAGGTAAAAGAAAGAACTACATTCTTTTGCCCTCTTCTTTGAGTCGTGCACATGATGGCACCTGGTGAGTGACAACCTTAGAGGTAAGTCCAGAGATAGCTCTGCTTACAGTAAGGACAAATAGAAACCAAAATGTGGTAGTGTTGGGGAGGGGCTGGACTGGTATCTAAGTGAAGGGTATAGGGTACCTATGTTCCTGAAGGTGATGGTGTGTAAGCAAGATGGTAGCCCCATTTGGCAGACTGGGCTTGCTACCAAAAACAAGAGTAGGATGAACTTCAAGTGTCAGCAGAGCAGCTAGGTGATGTCAGAAGTTAATAAGGGCCAAATCCAAGTTCAGACTTTCAAAAGGCTTGGGGCCACAGCAATGATGAACACAAGGCCAATCACTGAGCCTGTGTGCTGAGGGCTCTCCTGAAGCACACTCTCACCGCCATCTTTGTGTTTATATGTGCCAGCTGCCCTGAGGCAGTCCTAGTTTCTATCAAAGAACCTGCATAATTATTGACAACACCTCCTTTCACACAGTGTCCTGGTTTAGAAATTATATTATATGCTCACACAGAGAAAGGCATGGCAGTATCAGGCAGTAGATAACACAAAGAAAAATTTAGTTACCTCATATTTAATTCTGCTTTTCCCATTGACCAGCAGAATAATCACAGACAACTGAGGTTGGACAAAGCCACAGAAAGCAAGTATCCTGAGCTAACTCTGACTGTCTGAAGTTCCACGTGGAGAAGAATCTTAAAGCCACATCTGGGCACAATAGGGAAGGGTTCCATGTTTTACCAGCAATTTTGATGAAGTTATGGGCAGGGGAGGGAAGGAGAGGAGGAAGGCAGCTATGTGCCCTAAGTAAGCAATCGTTCAACTAAACTTTAGATAGTCTCCATGGGTCCTTCTGCTCTGACATTTGAGCTCTGAAATGATCAGGAAATAATGCTTACAGCTATTTGTCCTTGGTTTATCTAACCTCTGTGGTCTAGGATTATTCTGCTATTTGGTAGGCAGGTACTCCTGACTAAAGCAGAAAATCCAAATCATCAGGATGGTGATGGAGGATCAGAAGTAAGCTGCCCTTGAGAAGAACAACTCCACACAACCTCTGCAGAAGGGTCTCCAGCAAGAAGCTAAGGATCCCTGGAGCCCTCCACATGGCTATTTTAAGAGCGAGAAAATTGAGGGGAAGTGGAAATTTCTTCCTCTGCTCCCCAAAGAGTTTTCCTATGGAGGAATAATCTCAAGGCTCTTAGCCAACAGGACAGAGGTATCACTGCATCCAAATAAGCATGGCTCAAAGCAAGCACCCTCGTAAGGCTGATGTCTGGGACCAGGATGTCTGAATGGCAAAACAAAACTGGGTCACTGTAATGCCGGTACATTTTGATAGCCCAGCACAAGCAATAAGCTTAATGGTCTAGGTTCTCTCTCAAGATCCTGTATTTTGTGATAGAGGAGTGTGTGTCTGGACATGCGAGTTCACACAAAGATTTAGTTAAAATTACAAAGTCAAGAAAAAGAGTGACAGCAAAAGAAAAAGGTGAACCCTGAAATAATACAAAGAAGAGGTGTGGCAAACACTCATCACAGTCATTTCATTCAACCCTGTCATTAATCTGCTCAAACCTAAAGACGTGCTCAGCTCACCTTGTTAAGTCGCTCAAGCATCTCTTTTAGCAGCAGTTGACATTCACATTCATTTTGATACCTGCAAATTGAACACATAACCCAAAGTTGAGCAGCTTCTGTGATTCCACACATGTTGATCACATAATCAACATTAAATTTAACCTGAGATGAGTTCTATGCCTTCTCTTTAAAGAGCAGTTCCTAATTTTAAAGCAGGAGCTAATGCTGCATTTCTGAGCCCACTGCTTCCCAACCTCTTTCACATCATGGCACAGGTAGAAAGTGCTGACATGGGTACTACACATGGGGTAACTGAGAGTGGTAAATGGAAGAGGAGTCATCCAGCCTGGAGGCCCAGCCCCAACACAAGCACCTGCCTTCCAGCCACACCAAGGATGAGGGAATCACATCGCAGCACACCGGTAACCCAAGTCTGGGAAGCTGCCCTGCTTCACAAACATGTCTACCCTGACTTCCTCTGCGTTTCCTATACTATTGTATTTATCGGCAAAAGGCAGTGTTTCTAGATTATGCCATTTCATCACAAAACTCTAGAAAAAAGCAGCTACTGTTACCACTGAAGGGATTCAGAACAGGCCTCCCCAAAATGTGCCACTCTGGCATATGAATTGTTGTGAGGTAAAGGCAGTCAGGATCCTGTGGGCTCAGGAGAAACTTTTACCTCTGCTTAAAGAATCTAAATAAGAGATATCACCAGAAATAATGCTTTAGGGCAGGGCAAACTAGTAGTTAGTGAGCATCTGCTCTTCTAATCACCCTGCAATGACCCACTGAAGTCCCAAGCTGCCTAAGGCAGATGTTGCCAGCATGTCACCCTCATCCTTGTGGCATCACCCCTGCACACCAAAGAGCTGCTCTGAGCCGGTGGGTAGGGCAGGCTGGTTAGGCCAGAGAGTCATTGCTCCTGGCAGGAAGATGAGCAGGAACATGGAAACCCCAACTTTCTTGCCCTCCACTGGGACAAGTGAGGTGTGTCTGTCACTCTGGAGGTTAGTCCCAGTTGCCACAGTGATGACAGTGCACTCAGCATTAGCTGCCTTCCCTTTCTGTCTCACTTCCTCACTCTCCAACACATGCTTCCTGAAGTCACCTCCCAAATAGCTACTTGCCTTCTCAGGCTCTACTTCTGAAGGACTCCAAACTAAGAGAGGCATGAAATCAGATAAAAACATAGTTGTACAAGTTTTATATTTCACACTAGGATATCACATTAGCAGTTTCTTTTCTGTGTGGCTCTAATGGAGCCAGAAAATTTTTTTAATGGTTAATTTTGAGAATAAAACTGTTAACAAAATTTAATTTTCTCACTGCTTTTTCCTGCTCGAAATATCTAAGCAAATCTGTAGTTTAAAAATAGGACTGATAACATATTAACATAATTTTCATACTAAATAATTATTAAATATAAAATATTAATAAGAATTCATAATACATTCATATACATATAAATGAATATATAAGTGAATTCCTAAAGTGAAAATAACACTTTGGCTTCAATTATCTAATTATTTCACATAATTGTTTTGGTTTTCTGCAATTTAACTGACTATATGCACTATTATATTTTTAGTTTTGTTTGCTTTTAGTTTTATTTTATTTAGTGTTTGTTTGAAATGCTGAAGACCCGATTTTAAAATTATTCAACTATCCAAGTAGAAAATATGCCTAACAAGGTTGCATACAGCTACCCATTTCTGCATTATTTTCACCTGCTATGGTTAGCCATCAACTCCCCTCTGAAATGTGAAACCTCACTTAGTGTGTGTATACCCACGCACGTGGACAGGTATGATTTTTTTTATAATAATTTTCAAATCCCACTAACCTAGTCAGAATACCAAAACTTTTCCAAGGGGGCAATGGGAGGTATAAATCAATGAGAATTATTAAAGAAATCACAGGGCCTGAAGGGATTGCTCCATGATGGACATATAACTCAGAACCAAGTGTAATCAGGAAAAAAACATGACCACTTTTTCAATAATGAGCCATTCTTTCAATGAGGGCATTTGCCCAGCTAAATCACAGTTGATTGTGGCCTAATGACCAGCTGAAGGCTATTTAGGGATCTAGGGGATCCTGCTGGCCCATGGAGCTGGGTGTCTGAGCCAGCATACACTTCCCCCCGTTTTAGAGAACATTAGCTGTATTTGAATAAGCTCCTAGGTCCTCTCACTGAGCCTCATTCCACAGGAACCCAAAAATGGCTTCTCACCACAACACACAATGTTCTAGAAAGAGTATGGGTCCAGGGCAAGAAAACCTGAGTTAAGTCCTGTCACCCAAAGGCCCTCTACAAGTCTGTTTTCCCATGAAGGAGTGAAACCAGAAACAGAAGGACTGATAGGAATGGAATCAGTGATTATGATCTGATAAATGCCCTAGAAGACACAAGACACACATTGAAACAATTTCCAGATGTTTGGCTGTGATGCAGTGAAGACAATTAGCATGTCCAGCACTTTGATTCAGTCCCTGTGTAGCAATTCACTAGCTGAATGTATCTGCACCAAATCTCTACAGTTCCAGGCCTCAGTTTCCTCATATGTTAAATAGGTACCGGCACTACCATCAATAACAGGATGAGGCTGTGAGGATTAAATAACATCAATGTATCTCAAAAATCTCCTACTGAGCAAAAGAAGCCTGAGACATAAGACACGAGTCATATTCCATTTTTGTGGAATTCTAAAACAGTCTAATTAATCTATTGTGGTAAAAATGAGACCAATGGGTGACTTTGTTTTGTTTTGTTTTGTTTTTTAGGGGGGAGGTGGTAACTGAAGATTGACTAAGGATAGAAGGGACCTTTCTAGGGTATAGGATATATCTTGCTTGTTTTGGTAGTTACATGGGTACATACATCTGTCAAAACTCACTGAACTATGTACTTAAAATCTCTGCATGTTATTGTGTGTAAATTATACTTAAATTTTAAAATGCATTGAAAGTAAAGTATACCATTTCATGTAAACTGTGAAGTGCCATCAAAATGAGAGCTAGTCTTATCTTAGGGAAATGCACCACATTCGTGCCTTTTGCACGGATTAAGTCATCTGTCGCTGACGTAGCAGAAACGTCCCTCCAACCCTGGGTGGCTGCCCGCTCCCGGATTGGCACTGCGTGGGCCGCCCCCACCCTGCCTCAGTTTGCCCCCACGGTCGACGCTTACTTGCTCCTGAACTCGTCGAGCGAGCGCTGCGCCTCTGCGCCCTGGCGCTCCAGCCGGGCGCGCTCGGTCGCCAGGTCCCGGGCGCGCTGGCGGTTGCCCTCGACGTGGCGGGCGAGGGCATCCTCGGGGCCAGCCAGCTCTCCCAGGCGCTGGAAGGCGTCTAGCTGCCGCCGGAGGACTGCGTGGCGCTGCTCGAGCGCGCGGGCCCGCTGGACATGGGCGGCTACGCGCTCGCCAAGACCCTGAAGCGTCGCCAGGGTGGGCGCCGCAGCCCGGCCCTCCACCAGGCGGTCGGGCGCCTCCTCTGCGCGCTCATACTGCTCCTTGCGGGTCTGGAAGACGTAGCTGCGCCGGTACATAGCTCCTCTGCTGGCGGGCGCACGCAAAGCCGGCTTCGGGGGCCCCTCGCCCAGCCAGCAGCCGGCTAAATAAACATGGGAGGCCGCTGGCACGCTGCTGGGACGTTCCAGAACTGATCAGCTGTTGGGCTCAACACAGTGCTCAGCCTAGGGGAGAATAAAAGAGCAGCAGGCTTGCTTTTGTGAGCTGGATTAGTGGACCATGCAGCTCTGGAGGTTGGAAGGTTAAATTAAGTAGTGAGGTTTTTGTTTCCTGATAAACTCTGTCGCTGTATGATTAGAGAATCAGGAGGCACAAGAGAGGCATGACTTTCTTTTGACTGGTTACACTAGAATTGTGAAGGAGGTCCAAGGGAGCGTGATAAACTTGGACTAGCTCAAGAGCCCAAAGACCCCTATGTCTTTTCCCTCTTTCAGTCAAGATCTTAATTATATTTATATTTAACAATACCGGTTTTTTTTTTCTGATTACTTAAGCAAGTCCTTTTCATAATTACAGTATAACGTCATTTAGGAACCCTCCTTATGATAGGGGTTCTTAAGCATGGATGCAAAATAAAATGCCACATCTCAGTGAAGTGGTTTGTTACATGTAGTAAGTTTTTACTGCTACTTGTGCATATTTGTGAAGCATCTACTCTTTGTACAAAAACTTAGGAAATATGCCCAATTATCATTATTATAATGTCACCCTTGCTTTCTTGGATTCTGACACTGTTTCTAGATTGGAAGAAACCAATAGAGCTCCATCAGGATATTGGCATAATAGTTTCTCTGAACTAAAGAAAAAAATCCATACAGCCTAAGATTTAACAAGTTGCCAAACTCTCCATTAGAGAATATAAAATAATTTTTTGGTCACCATATTTCTTTGGAAATAACAAAGGTAGGCTTTGACAAATTTAAAAGTGAATTGTGGATGTTGAAAGAAATTAATAGCATTTGATGAGAATGTTCCTAAATATACATATTTTGTCATATCTCCAATTTAGAAATCATTTTCAAAAGGCTCTTATTTTTTTAAAAAAAAAAGATTAGTAGTACCATATGTGGATTGTACATAATTATACTATAAAGTCATGGTTATCAAAGGTCAAGAAAATTACATAGATCCGTGTTGGTTTATTAGGGTTTACTGTTACTCCAAAAAGACTGTAAGATAATAGATTCAGTCTGGAATGAAGCTCTGTAAGGTCCCAAGTTGTGCTGATGGCATGGTTATTGTTTCATTTTCTTTTCTTGACCATTTTAAAATAGATTTTTTGATTAAATCAAGGAGAGCCACAGTGTATATATGTAGGAACACATATACCATGCTGATGGTAAACTGGTTTCAGGTTTCTTAGAGAGCAAACCCACATAAAACAAGGGTTATTAAATCATCCATTCCCTGTGTCATTATATATCAGTCAGGTATTACTACAGAACAAACTGACCCCAATACTAAGTGGCATACAAGAAGTATTTATCACTACACTCCCAGGTCTGCAGGTAAGTTGGACAGCTGTCCTTCAAGCTGCAAGACTTCTGATCAGCTGGAGCAGCTCTGCTCCGAATATGTCTCATCTTCCTAGAACTACCAGTGAGAGAAGCATGCTCAGCCACACAAATTTGTTCTAAGCCTTTGTTTATATTATGTCTACTACTAACATCTCATTGGTCAAAGCAAATCACACAAAGTCAAGAGGCGAGGAATAGGCATAGCCCACCTTGAAGCCATGGCAAGGGTGTGGGTATGTAACTCTATCACACCGGAGTGAAGTTTGGGGACCAGCAAGTCAGTGTACCACACACAGCAATTCCCTTTGAGAAAAATCCCAGAAACATAGTAAAGGAAAAACTATAATTTAAGTTTAATCTAGTAGAACAAACAAAAAATATCTTTTCACAAAACATAATCTCATAGAGATAAATACTGAGCAAGGTCAAGTCCCAAACCTCAAGGTGCAAAAGGCAAATTTCTACCCAACTAATGAAGAAACAGGAAATCTAGGATAAGTTATAAAATGGAGATCTTAACAAAATGCTGTGGAATATGAAAGAATTCATAGTGAGTAGTGTGTGGGTTGGTACAGAAGTTAGAATTCCAGACATAACAGCATGAACAAAGTGAGAGGGCACCTAGTATGAGGTGCAGCAGTGTGAGCCATGTGCTCCCTGAACATGGGAGGCTGAGTTGAAGCAGGCATAGCAAGAAAGGGCCCAAAAAAGGAAAGCTTGAAGGGAGGGCTGGGCTTTTCATTAGTTGTAGAGGGTTGAATTCCCCATAAACCCTACCAAAAATGGCAGCAACAAACTTTTTTAGATTAAAACTCCACAAAATGAGGAAGAAAAGATATTAGGCAAAATGCTTTTTGGTGCTTGACATGACCAATGCCATCTTAAGAAGCAAGTTGCTTTCAGTGACCACCAGTTGACCCTGGGAGTGGTAGGTGCGTAGGACCTGAAAGATTGTTCTTACATAGAGAAACAGGCCCATTAAGTTGTTTACTGCTTTGGAATATACAGTTCTTAGCAAGCACTTGCCACATGGCTACAAATCACCTGTGTTCCTGGAGGCTGCATATATCAAGCCTCATGCCCTTTCTGGTGCAGAGATCCACTGTCTTGACTCTGAATCTAAGACTCTGCTTAATAAACTCTGTCTAATTTTAGAGTTGTCAGCCTCTTTCTTTGGTCTCTTTCCAGTTGGTCCTCCTTTGGAGGTCAGTTTCAGTACACCTTAAGAAGTTTTCCTAACAAAAGATCACACTGAACAAGGTATATCAACAAATTTGCGGAAGGCTGAGGAGAGAGAAATTAGTGGCTACTGACAGCAGAGTGGAGAAAGCTGAAACCTAAGAGCCTGCAGAGAGGAATGGGAAAGAAAAACAAACTAGTTCATGCAAGAGGATCTCAGAAAAGCTTAGGAATTGGATGTATCAGATATGGCAGAAAGTGGAGGTAAAGAGCAGAGCTGAAAAACCAGAGGGTTGTCTGAGAGTCTAAATAAGAAGCAGTTTGAATTTCAAATCTCCTACCCCATTCTTGCATAATCAGGCAACTGACCCAACCCCCATCATGACAGGAGAGCTGAGTGTTATTTTCACCAGAAAATACAGAAAAGGTCTTAAATTCAAGGTCACCAGGCACAGTCAAGGGCAGGATAAGGCCATATTGAAACAAAGGGCATAATGTTGGAGATGCATAGCAAAGGCTGAGCTGTACACTCTCCCATTTCCTATTTGCCATTTCTCTCCCAGGATTATGGCATATATTCTCCAGGCACAAGATTTGGGATTATCTTCTAGAGAAGTTGAGTAACTGCAGAGAAAAAGGTCTCCATTCAGATATTGATTTTGGAATGTTGATTAATTTGCTTTTGGTTCAAACAAGGAGTATGGTTGTATGGTCCAAGATAATTCAAACCCAAGCCATTGATCATCAGACTAGACCAATTTTATAATAAAGTTTTACTTGTTACAGCACAGGACTTTTAAATCTCTCATTTTCACTTAGATTTTTGTTTTTAAAACTTAGTGTTTTCCTTAAAAAGTACAGATTTTAAGAGGTTTGTATAACTTACATTGTTCTATACCTGGACAATAGTGCTATCATGCTATCCTACCCTCATATGTTGATGCTTTTAAAAGTGTAAATATTTATTAGAATTTATTATAATTAATAGGGTTTTCATCACCTATGAGAAGAAACTAAGTTGGTATAATTGGCTCTTCTCTGTAGGGCATTTAACTGGTTTGTAACTTTAGAAATTACTATTAATTTTTATTTTTTAACAGGCTATAAACCTGAAACCAGGGCTAACCTACAAGTGGATTTCCTTTTTACTTGGTTATCTTAGTTTGGGTCCTTCTAAAGCCCACTTGTGATGAGTTAAAAGGCAAAGAGTTTGTTTGGCATGTGATCTCAGGAAGCTCCTGTAGGAAGGTGGGAGGGAGAGGGAAAAGGTAAAGCAGAGTTTGTGATAACATGCATATTTCCATGGTGGAGAAATACAGTTTAATCCTGCTGGAGACTTTGGGTGACAGCTTAGAACAGGCACCTCAGAGCTATCCCACTCATGGGAGAGTGAGTTGGGGATTCGCTACCACTCCATTGGTTGACAGCTAATCTCAAGGGCACTTCAGCCTGGGTGGGCAGAGTTGGCTCAGCAGGAACTCCAAATGGCCAGATGAAGCCCTGCAGGAAAGAGATACAGCTGCTGGTAGCGGGAAGAGAGGCCAGCAAGCATGGAAATGGTTGGAGCTCAGAAGTGTTGTCAGAGTGTCTGCAACGACTCCTAGACTCCTACAACAGTTAAAGGACAATAGCAGTGCTATTGCTCCTCCCACTCCCTACATGGTTCCTGCATTTCCAGCACTCATTTTTTTTCCCTGGGTTCAACAGATAGAAACAGAAATATAAACAGGTACTGATCCATGCACTATGCACTTCTATAAGCATCACAGAAGAAACAAAATATCCATATATGTTAACATTTTCCTTCTTGTTAAGATCAATAAAAAATAAATATCACCTACTAATAATAATTCTGCTTTTGTTTTACAAATATTTTAGAAAACGTTGTGTAACTTGTCTTTTGATCAACATCATATAGTCTTTTATAGGCTTCACTTATTTTAATGTAAGCATTATCTTCATTCTAATTATTTTATATACATATCATCCCAATGTGGTCAGTGGGAGTCCCCCTAACTGGCTCCTTTCTCCTTCTAGCAAGGTTCCTAATGCTCTAGAAAGCATCCTTGCTTTCTAGAAATAAGATGTTCAATACACATCTGATTTTTTCATGCCCCGACATGTGGAATTAACTTCCATCAAAGGAGGTCTTCTTTCTTAGGTAAAGAACTGATTTTGAAGGCTATATCAAGGTACTTGGGATACATATATAATTTAGTGTTAGATAAGAGTCCTGCTGCTATTGCTGTGGCATTAGCCACTTTTAAAAGGAGTGGAGAGTAAACCCTAAGATTTCTCATCACAAAGTAAAGACAATTTTTTTTTTATCAACAAGAGGTGATGGATGTTAACTAAACTTATTGTGGTAATCATTTCCTAATATATGTAAGTCAAATTATTATGTTGTTTACCTTAACCTGTACAGAGCTTTATGTCAATTATATCTCAATAAAACTGCAGAATAAAGTTAAAAGGATGGATCTAAGATATATATAAATTTATACCAGTTATTGATATTTACTAATTTATTAACTGTATTGTTCTTATAGTATGTGGATCCATTGGTCATTAATATTTTCTTCTAATCTATCTCTCTAAGGGGAAAAAAAATGAAAATGACATGAACTAATGGAGTTTAACATGTATAAATGAGTATTAAAGCAGGTTATAGATTCCTCTTAGAAAGTTGAGGAGATTAATGATAAGTGCCTGGACAAATAAGCAAACAAAAAAATAAGCCAATTAATAACTCCAGGAAAAAAAATGAGGAGGAAATGCAATATAAGCAAAGTATTCTACTTGATTCAGTGGAAAAACCATACATATACAGTCCTGGTGATGAAACATTAATTATTGGCTTATCAAAAAATCGTGATATAATTAGGAGAATGGTGTGGTAGAGAAAGGGCTGTATGTGTAATAAGATTCATTCTTAATTTTTCATAGTAGAAAGATAATACATAATGTCTGCAATGAATAAACCAAGAAATAATAATTATAAAACATAGAGTTATAGAGTATTTAATATTTATTATAGACTTAAATATCTAGGGTTAAAAGTGATTACCTCTGTAGAGAGCAGAGGGATAGAGAAGAGCAGAGAGAAGAGGAACAGGACAGAAATCAGCTTTTTTCCATTATAAAATTAAACTTTTTAGTATTATTTTACTTTTAAAACATTTATATGCAATGCAAAATATATATGCCTTACTGTTAAACTGAAAATTACTGTTACTGAAACTTACTGGATTTCATTAACCAATGTCACCATTAAAAAAAGTTAAAAATAAATAAAAATTTTAAAATAAAGCAAAACAAAACAACAAAACATTTATATATTACACCGATAAAAAATTGAAATTAAAAACATAAATAAGGCAGGCTGGTGAATCAGACCATATAGACTCGTTTATACTGCAATAACAAACAATCCTCCAATATCAGGGGCTTAAAACAACAAAGTTTGATTTGTCATTCATAGTACATACCCAGCTAAGGTTCACTGGAGTGTCTGCTCCATGTCATCCTAACTCCAGAATACAAAGCTATTGGAGCAGCCACCATCTTGAACATTACTGGCCATCATAGGAAAAAAATTAGAGCATGAACTGGCTTATAAAGTTTCCATTCAATTACATAAAACTGACCTAAGCAAGTCACACAGCCCCACCTTACTTTAAGTACAGTGCCATATGCCAAGAAGGAGCAAGTGGGAGTATTTGTCAACATTCATAATGATTACACCTCTGGTGAAAGATTATTCAGTAGGAATAGAAATCATACACACAAGGAAGAAATTGTTACTGAACAAATGTGTTAATAGAAGAGACACGTAGAGATAGAATCCACAGGACTTAATGAATGATCAGATACAGAAGAGTTACACTAGATACAATTGAATGGCCCTAATTCAGGAGTGAGGCTAGGAAATGGTGGTGTTACAATGAGAAAGCTATGAGGTTAAGTTCTGGCCCCACCAATTTGGTAAGTGATTTAACTACTCTGCTCCCAGTATGAGCACTGGTAAAATGGGAATAGTTACTTACATAAATAAGTCATTATGTATCCCAGTTTACCTGAGATAATTCATTTTTTCACCTTTATCTCAGCATAAATATAGATAGTACCCTCTTTCACTCTCAAGAGCATTTTGGTTTGTCTGAGAAGGACACAGCATCTCTTATTCTGTCCATATAACTCAAATGTATAGCCTGAATCTTACCATAATGAAGCAGCCAAACAAACTCAAAATAAGGAACATTCTACTAATAAAAATAGAGGGGATAATATTCTTTAAATTTTTAATATTATAAAAGAAAAATAGAGGTTATGAAAATATTTCAGATTAAAGGAGACTAAAGAGACATGACATCTAAATGCAATGCAGATCTTAGACTGGATCCTATACTGGAGGAGAAAAAAAATACTATAAAGATCATGACTAGATCCACAGAAAAAATGAAATGTGGACAGTAGATAAAAGAATTATATCAATGTTAAATTTACTGAAGTTTATGACTATAACATAGTTATAGTTATTGAATGAAGATATTGAAATAATATCTTCATTCTTAGAAAATGTACTCTGAATTATCTAGGAGTAAAACTCATGATGTAATTCAACTAATTCTCAACTGATTCTGAAAATACATTATATTTATAAATATAAACATAAATATAAAAATGTATGGAGAGAGAGATAGGAAATGGGCAAAATAGTAACAATAGGTAAATGTGGGTAAAAAGTATGAGTGTTGCTTGTACACTTCCTGTAATTTTTCTTAGAAAGTTTGAAACTATTTTCAAAAACATTTGTAAAAAGTATGACCACCTTCTCCTTTGCAGATCAGCTTAACCTTAGGCATTTAAAAAATATTACTTGCTTTACTTTATAGCCACACACACACACACACACACACACACACACACACACACAGTATGATACCAAAGAGAGGGAGAGGGACAGAGAGGAAAATAATTTAGCCAACTGTAAGTTAAAATAGAAGAAAAACGTCCATAACCATTGAATAATTTTAATCATTATTAAGTATGGAATATGTTGTGATATTTTTTAAATGTTTATAACAAACGTAAAGGAGAGCAGAAAAACAAAATGTCAGATATATGGTGATTACAGCCATATTAAAAAACATATAATCAGAAATTAGTATAATATACCAGGTTTTATGTTCATTATATCTCTTTATTTCCATTTAAAGTTATTTAAATATATAACATTTTGAAATGTTTTAATTAACATTTTTGTTCATTGAACAAATATTTTAATATCCTAAGTAAAACTGGTATAGATGGTCTGTTTTTAGTCAATTTCCTACTCTAGAATTTTGAGGCTTTCTTTTCAGTTAAGATACATTTTGAATTTGCTTTGGGCTTTTTACTGACACAAAGGGTAGTAGAGAGAATTCTATAGATATTAGGTATCTACTGTCTACTAGTTGTGCAGCCTTGAACAATTCTATTAACTTGTTTTCTAAAACGATGAATTTGAGCTAAAGAATCTCTAAGATCTCTTCCTTGTTTGTTACAGGTTGAATCATGTCCTCTAAAATTCATGTGTTCAAGTCCTAACCCCCAGTACCTCAGAATATGACTTAGTTGGAGATAAGGCCTTTAAAGAGGCAATTAAAGTAAAATAAGGTCATTAGGTTAGGCAACATAACATAAATCCTTAAAAGAGATTAAGACACAAACAAGTACAAAGGGAAGACCATGTGAAAACATGGGAAGAAGACTGCTATCTACAAGCCACAGAAAGAAGCCTCAGGAAAAACCCAACCCTGCCAGCACATAAATATCACACTTCTAGCCTCCAGAATTATGAGAAAATAAATTTCGGACGTTTAAGTCATACAATTTGTGGTAATTTGGTATGGCAGCCCCAGCAAACTAATATACTGCTCTAACATCTGATTCTGCATGATCTCCTTTAATAAGTCTATCCTTTTCCCAGGACATACAAATGTCTGCCACAAGAGGGCCACATTGACCCAAGAGTGAACATCCTGTCTCCTGGCCCCCAAGAGCGATTGCAAATAGCAGAGAGGGCAGATGGATGCACAGATGCACAGCTTGCAGGCTTTCCAGCAAACTGGATCCACTTAAAAGGCAAAGTCAGCCTGAAAAGGCTTATTTCAAGTAAGGTGGTCAGCAACCCTGAAATGAAAGGGCATACGTCTGGCTCCCTTAGACTGGCCTCTTCAACAATCCCTAGGCTCTAAAGACACATTGTGCAGCATGTTCAACTGCCCTCTAAATGATGAGTCAGAAAGAAGAGTGACAACAAATGAAGAAACAAAGTTAGAAGCAAGGCTCTCTCTCCAAGTGCACACACATAGTTCACTCTGAAGACTTTCTGGAAAGTGAAGCCCATAGATTCATTAAGGCAGGAGGGCACTAAGCACCCAACCAGCTCTTCTCATGGTCTAACACAGAAACTGACACTGACACAAGTGTCAACAAACCCAATTTGTTTGACAACAGATGTGCTTCTGGTGGTCTTCGACTGATGAGACCAACAAAAGGCATAACAACTAAATGCAATGGATCCTGGATAAGATTCTAGACCAGAAAAAAAAAAGCTATAAACATTATTATGATGATGGATAAAATTTGAATATGGAATATGAATTAGATAATAATGTTATAAATGTTAAAATGCCTGATTTTGAAAGTTGTACAATATCTTGTAAAAAATGACCTTGTCTTTGGTAAATACACTCATTATTGAGATAATGAGGCACAATGTTCAACTTACTCTCAATAGTTCAGAAAATAAATAATATATGTGTATATATACTACACATATACACACATATATAAGTACATAGAATAACAAAATAAATGGAGCAAAATATAAATAATTGGTGGATTTGGGTAAATGGTGCATGAGAGTTCCTTGTAGTCTTCCTGCAACAATTCTGTGAGTTTGAAATTATAAAAAAAGAAAAAGTTACCCATCCCACCAAAATCCCAAACACCTCTGGGAAAATTGTGCTGAGAATAGATATTCCTTAATGATAACAAGAAAATGCAAAAATGCTCCTTTGATTCAACAGATGACATTTGGACAGCAACCAAGATTTCACTGATGACATTGGTAGGAGTTAAACACCACTAATGATGAAAATATTTTGAAAGGAACCTGAACTTGCCTTCCATGAATACCAGACAATGGGCACAACCTTGGAATGTTGTTGAGGCCTTATCACACCTCTACTCATTCATCATCACTCTGATTATGCATGAAAACTGGCCATGCCCATCACCTTAAGGATGCAAAAATTAGTCACTATCCCAGCAGGCTCCACTCTCAGGGCTGAGTTAGGAGAAGTGTCGTTCACAGTTATAATTTCTTATGGATTTAAATCTAGCCATGCTGTTAATATTTTTGCTCCAAACTTCTCTTTACGATATCATTAAACAAACACACTATCACTCTCAAGTTGAGTCAGCCTATATATCTGAACCGTAGCCCCTTTTCTTCTGGGAATAGATTGTTAAGTAGTTGGATGTATCATCCAGCCACAGTTGGCCAAATAGCATAACCACTTTGCCCTGCTTCGTACCACGTAGGAAGCAAACCCTAAAGAATTTGGCACACACATCCATGAAGGCATTTCTAGTAGAAATATACATTTATATATTCAAATATCTGTATGGATATGGGTATACTTTCCTATTGATATAAAAGAGAAACTGATCAAACTATTTCACAAGAGTTGTTTTATCTTCCAAGAATTACCAGCTTCTCTGCTTTTACCTGAAATTGGGAGGGATGCTATCCCAAGCTATTTTATTAGGTATTTTCGGATTCTGTACACAGTTTAAAAGTATAGTAAGGAACACCAAGACTATACATTTTAATCCCTAACTTTCAACTCTTAGACCTAAACTCCATGTAAAGTTTTCTGATAAAATTTCTAACAAGAGCAAATTTGAGGAACATTACTATTGTTTGGCAGGTACATGGGTCTACCCAAAATTCGACAAACTACCTATTCAAACTTCCTGATTTGTTGGTTCACTTGGAAGAGGGTTAAAAGTAATGTGAATATTATCCCTCTACCACCTGCTCACAGTTGATGCCAGTTGGCTCTCACTCTTTCATTTATTTAACATTTTTATCACCTGGTATTTCTTCTCACCCAGCAAACACCATCCTTTTCTTCATTTATATGTGTCCCTTAGTTTGGTTACCAACATCTTCCTTATTCTTTTGCACCTCTCACCCAACCACTCATACATATTAATGTATGAAAATAGATGTCTAGAGAGGTCTTTAGATCCACATACCCAAGCCCCCATTGACTTAGCCAAGATACTCTCTGGAAAAGGCTCCACCTTTCTATTATCCTAGCAGCCCTGCCCATATGATTATTTTAACTAGCTTGCAAACCTTTGAGAGCAGAGCCAAGATTAATGCTATTCATTGCCCAAAGGCCATCTTCCACCAGAGGATCACGTCAGAGATCCATCTGCCATTCTTCCCTTGACTGCTTGAAACCCTAAAAGGCTGTTCCTCCCAGATTGTATCATCTGCCTGCCCAGCTTCCTGTAGGGTTTGGCAAGTGGGAGTAGTCACTGGCAAAAGATCAAAGTAACTCCCTTCTTTATCACCCCTCCATGGCTCCCATTTCTTGCTCCCTTTGGCATAGAAGTAGTAAGAGTTTCCTGCCATTGCTACTTCCTGGTGCTTCACCATGCTTTGTTGATTTTCTTAACCTTGCTCACAACTCTGAATTGTCTTTTCATTCAGTTCTCCTCCATTAAACCCTTTGTTTATGCCATTTATTTCTTGTTAGATACAGAACACTGACAGATAAAATATCTCATTTATTAACTAGTAAATCTTCAGACACAAAGTAAGTGCCCAATAAAATAGATTAAAGAACGAATAAATCTTAGACAGAAACTTGAAATGAATGATAGTTTTTGAATGTTGGGAGGTTCATCTTGAAACTTTTAAATGAGGAAACTAGATATAATTTGGCCAGTGATGAACGATGAATCTTTTATCAACAGCTGTACCAAAGGCCTGGCCTTTTCATTCCACATTTGCTAAAAGGGCTGTTTCAAAGGGCATAGTCAAATTTTGTAACAGCCCTAAACTGAAATTTACTTTGCTCTCCACTGTGATGACTAGGTTTATATCTGTCTTTCATCGTTAGAAGAAATATATAGGGACAGAACAAAAACACATTCATTTAGAAAGAAAACAGTTCACCAGTCATCAGAATGACTGTAGTTACAAGATACACTAAAAGGAAAAATTAGTCCTTGGAAAAAGAGCTTTTTATTTTCAGAAGATGAAAAGAAGAAGAAATATACTCAAGTAATAGATAATGAAGACACTTCCCAGGCATCCTGGAAGGCTGTGGCTTTTCAGATGTAAATGTAAAACGAAATCCATTACAAAGAGTGGCATCCAAGTTCAATTCTGGCTGCTTATTTTGTTCTGTGGTCAACTTTTGCTGAACCTAGCAGTTTAAATTCAAACCGAGGAGCTGTGAGTGGCCCCTGTCTCTAAAATGCCTTTGGACTGCCCTCTATGACTCTAGATGTATGACATAATAACTGCATATACAATAATTAAGCAGTATATTGGGGACCAAATTCTCTCAAGGTACATTATTTTTTTCAAGGTAACCTGAGTTTTGGGGCAACACGCACATTGGATCCAAAAGCTCCATTTGCAGAATTTGCTACATGATGTCTTAGTGACCTCAAAGATCAAGTCCAGGTAGTCAAGAGCCAACAAACCCGTGTTCTCAAGCCTGCATTTGGGGCACTATTTGGCTGAGTCAACTGAACTGTTGTTCTAGAGCTGCCTCTTAGGAGCTCATAAAAGCCAATTGTTCAATTTTCAGGAATTTCAGGAACTGGTTGACATCACATTGGAATCTTGGGCTGGGAATATTTACACCACAGGAATTTACAAACACTATAAATTAAGACATTTTGCTCCTTTGCAAGTCAGTCATTCAACGTTTACTGGCATCACATTACCTATGAAATAATATAAATTTCTCTCTCTATGGCTGAAATTGCTAGAGAAACACCTTTGGTGTCCTTCCAAATCTCAGCAAGCTCAAAGAAGAGAACCATATTATTTAAAATGGTACCCTAAATTTAAATGCGCAGTTAAAAATATTAGACTAAAATTAGAGTATATAGCCTGAGAAAATGGTTTGTTTTGATTTCAAGTTGGCTCAAGAAGTTTCTGAAAATTAATTTATAATGAATTGCCTTATTAAGTTAAAATGCCTTTCAAAAATTTATGGGGCCACCTCTAAAACTGGGGAAGTTAGCTAATAAATTAAATTATATGTCTATAAAGAGAGAAAGATATTTATCTCAAAAGTAATTTAGGTCCAGCTGGAGAAACTGGTCTCTATCTCAGTGGAGAGGGAGATAGCAATCCCTAGATAATCTCAAGAATTTTTTTTTTTTTCCTGAAGTAACTGCTGGCCATTGGCTCTGTTGTTTTTGGCCAAGTGTTCTCTTCTATCAAAACAAAAATTTTACAACAGCAATGACCTAACTTGGGAAACAATTTTATAACATTTTCTAGGAACCATAAAATTTGTTTTACTCTTTCTGAAGCCCAGCAGTAGGACTAAGAAGAGAGCATAATATATTGCCTTGTAACAAAGAAAAAAATTGATAAAGTCAGTAGCTGGAAAAAATATCTTGGTTCAATGAAGGGTTATTCAGAGTCCATGAAATGTTGTCTTCCAAACCAGTGATGCATACGCCTCACATAACATCATAACCTGCTAAAATCCTGGATCCTTTCAGGTTGTTATTAGGGCATAAATGGTGATCTTTATTTACTATACAATAAATTATAAGCTAGACAGCCAAGAGCATTAACACTCTAAAACATGGGACAGAAAATGGCAGGTAAAATGGCAGTTCAGAGTAAGAGGCCCTAGGCATTAAAAATAAGTGCTCAGGGGACATAAAAGGGCTGGCAGCAGCTGCTAGAGACCTGCATCATTTTTTTCTGATCATGAAATGAGCTTAAATTCCTCTATATATTAGTTTTAATGGATCAGCCCTCCAGTGATAATAATGCAACAAAATAAAAAACTGTGTTCATTGTATGCTAGTTTTAATGGATGTACTAAGAGATAAAATATGAAACTTAAAAAAATGTGTATATAAATTCCCATTAAATCAACATAGCATTGGGAATAATCTATGGAATTTAACCCCTAATTCTGCTTTGAACCACTTACCTCTTCCTCAGTATCCATGGCCCAAAGCAAGGGATGTATCTAATGTTTTTCATCATGTTGTGGAATAGCCAAGCCTTCATAAAAAGGGAAAATATCCATCTTTTTTTCAAAATCACCAAGCTTTTAGTAGCTGCAATAACTGGCTTCTCCAGTTACTGAAAGCACTCACATTTTTAGAGAAAATAACATAATAAGACTTTCCTGTGCATCCAGACAGAGGTTCAAATACTAAATAATAATTAACAACTATAAACGTCATTCTTAAATTGAGAATATATGTTACATAATCTAATCATTTGTCTTTGTTACATGAAAAGCAGGAAGTTCATATATGTAGCCAACATTTCTAAAATAAATACTGTCATTTGCCACATAATAATGTTTCAGTCGACAATGGACCATATATATGACACTGGCCCTATAAAATTATAATGGAACTGAAAAATTCCTATTGTCTAGTTACATCATAGCCATTAAAATGTTGTACCACAATGCATTATTCACTATTGTGAGATGCTGGTGTAAAAAAACCTGCCAGTCATATAAAAGTATAGCATAAACAATTGTGTACAATATATATTATTTCATAATGACAATAAATGTCTATGTTACTGGTTTACATATTTATTGTATTAGACTTTTTATAATAATTTTAGAGTGTACTCTACTTACAAAAAAAAAAAATATGTTCTGTAAAACAGTATGCCATGTCATGCTGGCACCAGCTCTGTACATCTCATTTTTACCACATTTCTTAATTGCATCATTTTCTTTTGTGCTTGATTTAATCTCGTGTTGTTTTATATGGTAATATGCTGTACAGACTTGTAGCCTAGGTGTGCAGTAGGCTATACCACCTAGGTTTGTGTAAGTGCACTACATAATGTCTACATGACAAAAATCACCTAACCATGAATTTTTTTCAAAATACATTTTAGTAGTTAAGTGACACATGACAGTAACTGCCTCAGAGCAAAAGACTGATACATTTTCCTACACAAAATACAAACTTTTCATTACCAAAAAAAGAAAAAGAAAAAAGAAAACCTTAAACAATGTTAAAAGGTAATCAAAAATCTGGGGGAAAGTTTGCATGTCACATAAAAGACTAAGTACTATATACAGATTACAAATCAGTTAGAAAACAACAAACACCCATTAGAAAAGTGAACAAAGCACAAAAGCAGTTGAGAATTTAATTTTAAAATTCTGACCATTTGCGATCTTTTCAAATATAAACAAAAAATAGCCATATATAAGTGGCCCAAGTTTCTAAAGCAAATAATTACTTTAGAGTTTGCTATGAACTGTGCAAGTTTAAAGGAGAAGGCAAATGGTTAAAAAATATGTAAGAATGTTCAACCTCACTATTCATCAAAATACTACAAATATAAAATGAAAAGGTGGCATCTACCAACAAGTTGGTGAAAACTAAAAAGATGATAAATACCTACCTAATGTTGATGTGAGTCTAGGAACCCAGACATCTTTACACTATTCCTAAAAATATATATTGGTATAACGTTTCTAGAAAGCTAACTAATAATATGTTTTATATTTCTTTAAATATCTCATGAACTTTGTCCTAGCAATTCAACTTGTAGGAATTTAGCCTAAGGAAATAACTGGACAAATGTCTTCCATATTCCCAGTGGATGCTGTATTGGTCAGAGCTTTCCAGAGAAACAGAACCATTACATGGGCGCGCACGCGCGCGTGCACACACACACACACACACACACACACACAGATGGAGGTGGCTTGCCAGTCTGAAATCTACAGAACAGGCTAGCAGGCTAGCAATTCAGGTAAGAGTTGATGTTGTAGTCTTGAGTTCAAAATTCATGGAGCAGTCCAGCATTGTGGCAGTTCAGACAGGATATCTAATGTTACAGTCTGGAAGTGAATTCCTTATTCTCCAGGAAACTCAGTTTTTGATGTTTAAGTCTTCAATTGATTGGATGAAGTCCATCCACATTATGGAGAATAATCTGCTTTCTTCGAAGTCAACTGATTATAAATGTTAATTATATCTACAAAATACCTTTATACCAACATCTAGACTTGTGTTTGACCATGCTTTCAGTACCATAGCCTAGCCAAGTTGACATTTAAAATTAACTGCCACAGATTGTCATGCCAGCTACTTCATAGAGAAAATAAGAATCATTAAAATGATATTCTCTCAACTTCTGCCCACTGTGTTCTCAGTTCAACACCCCACCTCCCTTCCTGGGGACCTCTCGTCAATATTTGAGTTTTTTGTCCATATCCTCCTTCTCGAAGCACTCTCTTAGCTCTATGATTTCACTGACTTCTGGAGCTTCTCTCATCTCAGCACCTTAAAAAGGATCCTCTTCAACTTTACATTTTTGAATTATTGATATTGCTGGGGGATTCTGTTCCTGTTCTTCTCTTTTCACCCTCAGAGTAGTTCTTAACCTTTTTGGGCCATTGATTGGTATCACATAGGATTGCATTCAGATGCACATAATAGGCACTTAACAACTATAGCTTAACTAAATAAGATTTATTCTTTGTCTTATAACATGGAGTCTAGAGGTAGGCAGTTCAGCACTGGTGGATCCATGGAACCCAGACATTTTCATTTCTCACATGCTGTCCTGGGTATGTGGCGTTGGTGTCTCTGCTCCTCTAGGCATCATTGCTACACCTACAATGTCTTTCCATCAACTCTTTGAAATCTGATTCATTTATTTATTAAAAAAAATTTATTGTGAACCTACTATGTGTCAATACTCTTCAAGGCACTGGGAATATAGACACAGACAAGGGGTAAAAAAGATAGAACTCCCTGTTCTTGTGGGAACATATGGGGAAAATAGAAAGTAAATAATATAAATGAGTAAAATATATACTATGTTATATGGTAATGAATGAAGAGAAAAATAGAGAAGGGAAATGGAAAGATAGTGGTGAGTGTGGTGATTTTAGACAAGGTGGTTACAGATGATCTCACTGAGGTAATATCTGAGTGAGAATTGAGAGAAGTGATGGGCAAGCCATTTAGATACCTGAAGGAAGAACATTCCAAACACAGGGAAGAGTAAGTGTAATTGGATTATGCCTGGCTTATATAAGGAAGAGTGAGGAGGCTGCTTTGGTGAGAGCAAAGAAAGTGAGTGTAGATGAGAGGGTGATAAGGGCACAAAGGGTAGCAATGAACCTGATACTAGAAAGTTTCTACAAAACTTCAAAACGAGTTGGCTTTACTATGAGAGTGAAGGGAAGCCATTGAGAGTTTTGACAAAGAAGTGGCATAGACTGACTGAGGATTTAATAGGATCTCTTTGATGGCTGTGTTTAGAATAATAAAAGCAAAGAGATCAGTTAAGAGGCTATTGTAATAATCCAGTTTAGATGTGATGGTGAGTTGGGCCAGGTTGTAGCAATGGAGATGGCAAGAAGTGAGAGAATTCTGGATATATTTTGAAGGTAGAGCCAACAGTATCTGCTGATGGGGGTATGAGAGAAAGAGAGGAGTTGGTCATAAATCTGAAGGAGTTGGTCATAGATCTTGTTCTAAGTAACCAGAAGAATCAAATTACCATTTACAAGATGGGAAGATCGTAGGTGAAGTAGATTTAAGGGAGAATCTCAGGAGCTCTGTTTTAATCATGGTAAGTTGAGATATTGATGAAATATCCAAGGGCAAATGTTGAATAGATAGTTGCATCTCTAAGTCTGGAGCTATGGGGAGAGGTTAAGGAAGGAGATTTAAATTTAGGAAACATCAGCAGAGAGCTGATATTAAAGTAATGAAACTGAATCAAAATATCAAGGAAATGAGGGTAGACAGAAAAGAGAAGAAGTCTAAAAACTGAGTATGGGCACTCTAGGGATTGGAGATCAGGAGCTATAAGGAGAAACCAGTAAAAGAGAATGAAAAAAAAAAAATCCAAGTAGATAAAGTATTTCAAGGAGAAGAGAAGATGTGATTCACTGTGTTGACTGAAATGAAGACTAAGAATCAACCATTAAACTTAGCAATATGACCCTGGTCACCTGGGTAAGAGTAGTTTCAGGAAAGTGATGGGGATGCAACTAGGAGGATGCAGTGCTAAACCGAACAAGCAGAACTAACACTGAGAAAATAAAGTTATCATAGTAAACAAAGGTACACCTCGAAAGAAAAATAATTACTTCAGTCAACAACTTCTACAAATATTTAGTGTTTGTCTTCTACGTGCCAAGTGATATTCTAGGAACTGGCAGTTCAGCAACAAAGAAAACAAAGTCTCTGCTTTTATGGAGCTTATATCTATTGGAGGCAAAGAGATAATACACTAATTCAGTTGCTTAAAGTGTTTTGAAAAAAATACAGATGGAAAAGGGGATAGATAGGGTGGGTAGAGCTCTATTTTAGACAGTGTAATCATTACAGCCTTTCAGAATTGAATAGAGATCTTATATCTGTTAGAATTGAGATAGTTGAAAAGAATGGCTTAAAACTTTTTAAAAATGCATATATGTATAAAATCATGTTTTAGTCAGCTCAGGCTGCTATAACAAAAGACCACAGATTGGGTGGCTTATAAACAACAGAAATTTATTTCTCACAGTTCTGGAGGCTGCAAGTCTATAATCAGGGTGTAGCATAGCTGAGTTGTGGTGAGAACCCCCTTTCAGGTTGCAGACTGCCTACTTCTCATTGTATCCTCACATGGCAGAAAAAGGGCCAGAATGCTTTCTGGAGTCTTTAAAAAAAAAAAATATTTATCTAATTCATAAAGGCTCCACTCTCATGACCTAATTACCCACCAAAGAACCAACCTTCTAATACCATCACAATGGAGGTTAGGATTTCAACATATATAAATTTTGGGGACACAAACATTCAGTCTATAACAGAAGAGAAATCTAATCAAAACAAGAGATGCCACAACTTAATTATAATTGGTATAAAAAGAGAACAAAACTACAATTACTGGTGACATAGTTTCAGTATGAGGAAAAGGGCATATTATGTATAATATTATATATCCTCAAAATGAAAATTTACACAAAATGTGTATTTTTTAGAAAAAAGACAAAGTAGCAAAATTGACTAAAGGAATAAAAACTTGATAACAACAGTCACAAATAAAAATATAAAAATCAGTTTAAAGATTTTTTTCAAATACTTTTTTATTTTTCAATTATGGTTGACATACAATATTATATTAGTTTCAGGCATAAAGCATAGTGATTAGGCATTTATATAACTTACAAAGGGATTGCCCCATAAGTATAGTACCCATTCGAAACCATAGTTAATAAAATATTGACTACATTCCTTATGCTATAGTTTACATCCCCATGACTATTTTATAACTATCAATTGGTACTTTTTAATCCCTTCCCCTTTTTCACCCATCCTCCAACCCCCCTTCCATCTGGCAACAATCAAAATGTGCTCTATGGGTTTGTTTCTGTTTTGTTTGTTTTTTAGATTCCACATATAAGTGAAATCATATGGTATTTTTCTTTCTTTGTCTGACTTATTTCACTTAGCATAATACCCTCTAGGTCTACCCATTGTTTCAGATGGCAAAATTTCATTCTTTTTTATGGTTCAATAATATTTCATTGTATATATGCACCATTTATTTATCCATTCATCTATTGAAGGACACTTAAGTTGCTTCCATGACTTGGCGATTGTAAACAATGCTGCAATGAACTTATGAATACGTATGTATTTCTGAATTAATGTTTTCTGTTTCTTTGGAAAAATACCCAGAAGTGGAACTACTAGGTCCTTTTTTGTCTCTTGTCATGGCCTTTGTTTTAAAGCCTATTTTATCTGGTATAAGTATTGCTACACCAGCACTTTTTTTCATTTCCACTTTCATGAAACATCTTTTTCCATCCCTTTATTTTCAGCCTGTGTTTGTCTTTCAATCTAAAGCAAGTCTCTTGTAGGCAGCATCTGTAAGGGTCTTGTTTTCTTATCCATTCAGCTACCCTATGTCTTTTGATTGGAGTATTTATCTATTTAAAGTAGTTGTTGATAAATAAATAATTGTTGCCATTTTATTACTCATATTTTTTAATCTTTTTTTCTTTTTATTCTTCTTAAAGACATCCTTTAACATTTCTTGTAATACTGGTTTGGCGGTGATAAACTCCTTTAGTTTTTCTTGTCTGTGAAGCTCTTTATCTGTTCTTCCATTCTAAAAGATGGCTCTGCAGAGTCATCTTAGCTGTAGGTCTTTGCTTTTCATTACTTTGAATCCTTCTTCATGCCAACTCCTTCTGACCTGCAGTTTCTGTGGAGAAATTAGCTGTCTTATAGGAACTCCCTTGTAGGTAACTACTGCTTTTTTTCTTGCTGCTTTTAATATTCTCTCTTGGTCTTTAAATTTGACATTTTAATTATGATGTTTCTTGGTGTTGGTCTCTTTTGAGTTCATCTTGTTTGGGGCTCTGTGCTTCCTGAGCCTGTATCTATTTCCTTCACCAGGGTAGGAAAGTTTTCAGTCATTGTTTCTTGAAATAGGTTTTCAACTCCTTGCTCTTTCTTTTCTCCTTCTGGTGTTCCTATGATGTGAATGTTGTTACACTTGGTGTTGTCCCAGAGGTCCCTTAAACTATCTTCATTTTTTTTGGATTATATTTTTCTTGTTGCTGTTCTAATTGGGTGTTTTTTGCTGCCTTACCTTCCAAATTGCAGATTCAATCCTCTGTTTCATCTAATCTGTTGATTAATAGATGAGATGGAAGTATCAATATATATTAGATGAAGGTATTAACACATAATATCTCTAATACATTATTCATTTCAGTTTTTATATTCTTCATTTCTGACTGGTCCTCTTTTATGTTTTCTATCTCTATTTTTATGTTTCTATCTTTTTGTTGACATTCTGAGATCACTGCGCATCATTATAATCAGTGTTTTGAACTCTGCATCTGGTAGATTGTCTCCATTTTAATTTTTTTCTGAAATTCTGTTCTACTATTTCATTCTAGACATGTTTGTCTTCTCATTTTGGCCATCTCCTTGTGTTTGTTTCTATGTTTTAGGTAGAGCTGCTATGTCTCCCAGTCTTAGTAGAGTGGCCTTATGTAGTAGGTGTCCTGTGAGGCCCAGTGGTATAGTCTCCCTGACCACCTGAGGTACTCCAGGTATGTCCCTTGTGTGGGTTGTGTGTGCCTTCCTATTGTCATTGAGCCTTGATTGCTGTTGGCACATCAATTTGAGGGAATGATCCTCAGGCTGATTGGTTGTGAGGACTGGCCATGAATACAGTAGAGAAACTGTTTGTGAATGGGCTAAACTTATGGAGCAGGATTCATTTTATTGGGGATCTTGTACCTGCCAAGTCTGTCCTTTAGGTGTGTCATTTGTGTAGTGGTTGGGAAGTGCTCTGGTGTGGTCTGAAGCTGGCCAGTGGGTGTGTTGATTCTGGGGTTTCTTGTGAGGGGGCTCTGGTGCAGGCCAAGATCAGCAACTGTTTATGCACTGCTTAAGGCCACTTGGTATGAGTTACAAAGTGATCTGCAAATGTGACCTGGGCTTGGAGATGCCTGGGAGAAGCTAAGCTGTGAACTGAGGCCAGCTGCCACTAGTGCAAAGGCTTGGGGCTGCTTAGCAAAATATACAGGAGACACTGAGGCCAGATGCTCCTTGTTTGCAGTTTGTGAACCTTTGAGAAATTTTAGGAAAGTCTACATCAGCCAAGGCAAGCCATTTGTATGTAAAAGCCACTGGAAATGGCTTGGATGGGACCACAAGTTGAGTTGGGCAGGGTCTCAGGGAAACGATAGGGTGGGGCAAATGGTGTCCACTAGGTTGATGGAGACTTAGACATGGCACCTGCCTGTGCCATGCAGGCCAGGTGGGGGTTGGACTCAACAAAGAAACAATGTCTTCTGCCAGCACTTCTGTCTAAAAGAAAGCTGCCCTCGCCCTGAAGGAAGACAATTCAGTTTCTCCCAGTATGAGCCTGGTGCTTTTTGAGCTGTTGCCCCAGTGCTAGAGCTCAGAACAAGTGGGTCCATCAGTGAGTAAGTCTGTGTGCAGGCCCTAGAAGAGGAATGCCTGGGACTCCAGTTACCCTCTGTCTCACTCAGCTACAATTTCCACTGGTTTTCATAGTCAGAGGTGATGGAGACTTCTCTTCCCGGCACTGGAACCTGGGCTTGGGAGCCTGGTATGGGGTTGGGACACTTTGCTTCTCAGGGGACCTCCACAGCCAAGACATCCCTCCTGATTTTTAACCCACTCTAAGTGGGTGTGAGACCAACTAGTTCTGCATCTTGGCCCCTCCTACCAGTCTCCACGTGGCTTATTCTGTATATTCTCAGTTATAGAACTTCTGTTGAGCTAGAGTTCAGGCAATACTTAATGATGGTTGTTCTGTAGTTTAGTTGTAATTTTGATGTGGTTGTGAGAGGAGGTGAGAAGAGTGTTTAGCTACTCCACCATCTTGACCAGAAGCTGAATCCAGTTTAACTTTAAAGTTAAAGTTAAAGTTAATGTTAATGTTTAACTTTTAGTTAGAGTTGTATTTCAGATCAGGTCTCATGACCTGCTGGTCTCTTAGAGCAATACTATTAAAGCTTTAAGAATTAGATTAAGTCCCACCTTATAAAACCTGTTCAGAGCAAAGGCAAAGAAGGAAATAGTCCCAACTTATTTTCTATCTTAGGATCAAAAGTGGCCCAGGATATTATAAACATAAAACATAGGTCTATCTCCCTTCTGAAATAGATGTAAAGATCCTAAATGGCTAATAAACAAAATCTAACAGTGAGTCAGGGAAACAAACATTGTGGCTGAGTAGAATCTATCTCAAAATGCAAGGATAGTTCAACATTAGAAAATCCATTTATAGAATTGCTACATTAACAGATTAAAGGTGGGAAACTCCTATGCTATCTCCAAAAATATTTAATAAAATTAAATACCCACTACTGATAAAAACTCTTAGCAAACTAGGACAAGAAATTTCTTTGAATTGTTAAAGGCAAAGAGTGTTAAGAATGTAAAGAGAATAAGAGATGGTAGAATATTAGAAGCTTCCCACTGAAGTCAGGAACTAGGCAAGGTTGCTTGCTATCATTGTCACTATTCAGCACTATGCTTTCAAATCTAATCCATGCAATGGCAAGAATGAGTAGTTAGTTTTAAGAATTAGAAACAAACAGAATTGTCATAGGGTATTTATGGCTTATATTATTCTCAAAGCATTTTTAAACATTAGGTTCAGTTAGGTAGTTAGGTATAAGACTAGTATACAAAAATCAGTTGCTTATCTTTACCCAAGCAATAATTAATTACAAAATATAAATAATGAAAACCTCAAAGTATCTTAAAAAAAAATCCAGTTAAGCCACATATAGACTGTACATGAAGAACAGTACAAAATAAGACATATACAATTATAGAACCATGCTATGTTCATAAGTGAGAAGAATCTATCCTATAAAGATACAGAGTCTCCACAAATTGCTAATGAAAAACAATGCAATTCCAATCAAATGTCATCAGAACTTTTTATAAAACTTCACAAGCTGATTCTAAAATTCACATGAAAGAGAAAGCACATTAAGATAACTAAAGGTAATTTTCAAAAGAATATTAAGAGCATATCAAATACTTAAAATATATTATGAAGTTAGAGTAATTAAAAAGGTGGTATTTGTATAAGAATGAACAAATCAGTGGGGAAAAAGTAAACAATAGACCCATGTGAACCTATTTCCACATGGGAATGAACTATATGGTAAGAACAATATTTTATTAATGGGAAAAGATAAATTAGTTGAACAAACAGTTCTGGGAAAAGTAGATATACATTTGGAAATGGTAAAATTAGATACATCACTACATATAAAACTAATTCCAAATGAAAGCCTTCTTAAGTAAAATTAAAAATGTTAATAATCACCAAAATAAAAGATTTATCTTATTAAGACATCATCATTTAACATGTTTAACATCATTAAAATATATGCTAAATGACACTATAAAAAAAAGTTAAAAGATGAGGAACAACAAGGAGATCTTTTTACATGAACAAAACATGTTCTGGATTAATAATCTGAACATAAAGAAACTACTAAAATCAGAAAGAGATAAAAGGAAAATTCAGCAACATATGAAAATGTATTTTACAGAAGAAAACCCAATAAACATATGAAAAGATGCTCAACATCTCTAGTAATCAGGAAATTGTAAATTCAAGCAATGAGACACATTTTTCACCCATCAAGTTGACAAAATTTACAAATATTGGTATCCAAAGTTGATAAGGACATGGAGAGACACACACTGCTGGTAAGAGAATAGATAAAGCCTTTTGGAAAAGCAATTTGTCTCCAGTTTTAAAAATTAAATGTGTATATATTCTTCAACAAAGAAGTTACACTTTTTAGTTATCTATATTAGATCTGTACTTACCCATGTGCACAAAGAGGCATGTATAAGTATGTCAAATAAGCAGTCTTTATTTGACTGTGGAAGCAACTTTAATCTCTCTCAGTAATGTAAACAAACAACTCTTGTGTTTTCATACAATGCAACACTATGCAACAGAACCAAGATGGATGGATCTAAAAGTACAGCCATAGAAAGATGTCCAAAATTTACCACTGAGTGAAGAAAGCAAGGCGATGATGGACTATGATACTATTTGTTTTTTAAATATCACAGGAATACAAAACTGTATCTATTGGTCAATCAACTGTGTGTGTGTAACGTACATGTATAGAACAAACTCTGGAAAAATATCCCAAATCAGTGATAGAATTTAATTTCAGTAAGGGGTAAAGAACGCAGGAGAATGAAGGTGAAGTCTTCTATATGGCTTTTTAATAAGATTCCCAGGTAATTTGTGTAATTAAAAATTTTTAATCACCTTTTTTATTATTAGAAAAAAAGGTGATGGGATAATGAATTGGGAACACTTTTCTTTCTTATATACTTTCAGTTTTTTCTTTCCAATAAATCTGCTTGTTTTAATAAACAGGAAAAAAAATGCAACAAAGGGATTTTCATTCTGTAATCACTTTTAATGATTTGGTTCCACCGGCAAAATGACCCAAGGCCCATCTGTGTCATGGCTCTGAGCCCGGGGGCTCCCTCTCCTTTGGCAGCCAGTGAGGTGTTCTTGCAGGAGCCATTCACACAACTGTTGCCTCTGTGGCTGCCAGCATCACCTTGGCTACCTGCAGAGACACTCCTGCACATCCTCTTAGGGGGAAAGAACTTCCTACTCATCAGGTTGAAGTGCTTATTAACATGAACAAAAAAGCAGAGAGGAAAAATGCAGAGAGCCAAACTTCAAAGAAGTCCTGCTTCCTCAGTTCCACCCCTCAGGCTCTACAATTAATCTGGCTCTCAAAGTTTCTCTCTCTGGAGAAATTTGAGATTAAGTCTCTCAGCAGCTGGGTCAAAGGGCAGATGACTGTGGTATCTTGTTGCACATCACCTCCCACCTGCACTGGTGTTCCAGACTATGCCGGGCACCTCTTTTTTTCCAGCCTCATAGTGGATTCCCTATAAAAGCTTATGGGGTGGCCTTAGCTGTTTCTCTGCCCTCCAACCTCCCCTACACGTTCTAGAGTCTTTGTCTTGGGTGGCTAAGTCTATCCCAACATGGCCTCCTCAATCTCCAGGGAAGTCCAAATGCCCATGAGTGGTTGTAGGAGGTCATTGGAAAAACCTGGCTGACTTAAGGAAACACCTTTTCAGATCTGATGCCTTTTCCCAGGTTTTGGCTTGGGACCCTCACACGTTTAACAGTCCCTTTAGCCATTGTATATGAAACAAAATCATGGCCTGCGTCTTTTCTCACTTTATTTCTTTATTAATCTTCCTCACCATGTATGTATCATTACTCTAGGCTGTAAAGTTTGTTGTGTATGTGTTGGGATAGCCAATTCTAAAGAATACTACAAGTAATGCTACTCTGTTAATAAACCTACAATAAACAGGATAAACCTACAATATACAGGATAAACCAGCTGAACCAGCTACTCTGTTAATAAACCTACAATATACAAGATAAACCTACAATATACAGGATAAACCAGCTGAACGGTAGATTCAAGCTACCCATTACTAGATTTGGGTAAGTTGTTTCCTTGGGTATAAATATTAGCATATTATATTTTCTTTAGAAAATCAAATCAGCTGATGAGAAGTTAAGGTAATGCTTTGTTTCATAGAAATAAAACTTCTACTCAGGAAGTTTTATTCTTCTACCATTATTTATGGCTCATACTTTCTAAATTTTCTCTGAAACAAGTTGATATTCTGTATTCTTAACATCTCTCCAAAATGTCTAGTTTCTTCTACACAAAGATGTGGAGGGATTTTTACTCAGGAAGGAAAGATATTTATTTTCTTATTTCTTCACCCTTATTAGTTTTTATGGTTGATAAAGAATTTTCATATTAGCCAAAAATAGTCTGGTCTAAAAACCAAAAGGCATTCGAAATGGCTTCCTGGCCAGGAAGATACTATATGCACTACAGGAAAGTTTCTGGCCTCAGTTAAAACAAATGAAACCTTGGCTAGCCAGGAAGGGCAGCTCACAGAATGCAGACAATGCTTTCTGCTTTGTCTCTAAAAGTCTGGAAGTGGAGTCAAGGTTTATTTGTTGAATACATGCTCCTTGTTTCTTGTAACCATAGAGTCTGGTTTAGTTGAGTGCTTCTACTGCTGAGCCAATAATTATCATTTTAGAAATTTCCATGACTCATAAAATAAATCCACAACTCACTGTACCTTCTATGGGTATTTCTTTCCTAGAGTTGTTTAAAATAAAAGGGGAAAAAGGCTGAATCTGGAATCCCACATTCACATTTATCAAATCACATATATATTTTCTCCTACATGAAAATTCTTCTCTACTTCATAGCTATCCAAGGTGTGCTGCCTGAAGCACCTTTCCACCCCAAAAGCCCAGAACCCCTCCCCTCTCCAGAGGGCCAGGGCCAGGGCTGCAAAGGAAGCTGTAGAGGTTTGAGGAAGTGATTCACTGGCTCAAGGAGTAGGAGGGAAAGTTTTCCACAGAAGCCAGAATATAAATGAGCAAGTGAGTTCTCCCACTTTCAGCATGGAAAATCTTGTGAGGGTACCACCTCTTAATGACTAGGCCCGAATTTACTTAAAAAAAAAAAAAGATTGCAAGATGAGATATGTTTGCCTCTTGTTTACATGTAAGAGTGTGTGATATTAATGTAATTTTCTTCCTATGCACCAATCAGCTCCCTTTCCCCAACTGTGGATAGCTGAGAGAACCCCATTAGTCTACAACCTGGACAATTATAGTGACTTACTGATTTTGCTATAAAAACAAGCTCTGTGCCAAGAGTTCAAGCCTAGGGTTTATGAATTGAAATTCAAGGGTCTGCCTAGTATTACTAGAATTGGATACTCCATAAATTGCTAATATTGTGCTAGATACTTAATAAATCTTCTGTATAGAGTAGGCATCACATTTTAGAGCTAAAGGGGTTAAACTCATCAACAACTTCAGTTTGCAGGTTGAAGATAAGAAGGACCAGAGAAGTATGTATACCTAGCAGGAGGTCACACAGCTAGTCAAGACTAAACTTGTGACAATATTATCAAATACTCGTTGAAAGGCTAGTGATAAAAAAATTAATATTAAGAGTCTTAGTGATAAAAGCAAAAGTTATACTAAAAGACACTCAGATTTCATACCATAACAACTGTTCCTTGGCTGTGACTGGTGGAGCTGCCCTTGAACTTGCTCTGAGTTCTCTCATTGGACAGAGCTGGATTTCTTTGCCTGAACCATATTTGGCATCCCTCCTTTCACCCTCAAATTAAGGGAAACTAGGAAGCAAGCTAGAGCAGCTTCCCAAAGGAAAAAAAAAAAATTCACATGTGTACCTATATAGGTATTGATGTCCACGGAGTATAATTTTTTGGTAGGGACAGTTGGTGTTCTTTACTTCCAAACATCAGTCTCTGAGTGAGCATTTTAGCCATCTTTTCTGTACTCATCATTAACCTAAGTGAAAAATCATATTGGTTACAAATATACTCTTCCTTCCTCTTCAGATGCCTCACTCAGTAAGATCCACTAACATATTCCTGGTATGATCTACTCCACCAGTTAGGATCCTGAGACTTCCCAAAGGAACCTGGGCCGAGTTTATCTTGGAGTTGATCTGTTTTCACTCGTGATCTCCTTAAGTCATGGCTGGCCCACAACTTATTAATCTTTGTAGTCCTGGTAGCTAACATGGCTACAGCTGGCACACAGTAGAATCCCAGTAAACATCTGTCAAATGTAACTGAAAATATTTCAAAGTAGCATTTCATTATGAATGTAAACAAGATCCTTGTTTTGCCTACAAACTTTTTTTAACACTTACCTCTTCTTTTTCATATGAGAAATTCAGGTGATAACAGTAGATGGTGGGTAATTCAAACATCCTTTAAAAGGGCCAGGCTGTTCTGATTTCTACTCAGTTAGTGTGTATTAGTAAGAAATTTCTGCTTTTGTAAGTCAAAGATAGTTGAATATTGCCTATTTCTCATGTTCAACCTAGTATAATTGAAATATAGATGTAATAATACATCACTTATATTGTGGCTATAATTGTTTCTTCATTAATCCACCCCGATCTCTTTAACACTGTCTCCATGGTTTGATTACTGGTTACTTTCAGCCTCATCTGGGTCCACCCACCCTGGCCCTCCAAGATCTAGCTGTAGTCTTCCTTTGTTTTTGAACACACCCAGCTCATTCACTTGCTAGCAATGTTCCCCACTTCTATCTTCACATAGCTGGATCCTGCTCAGCATTTAAGTCTCAGCTTAAATTTCACCTCTTGGAAAAGACTTCTCTGAGCACCAGATTAAATGTGCCCTCCCCACCCTGTTACCTTCTGTCACATCACCCAGTTTTATTGTCAATAAAGCACCTATCACTGCCCAGTACATTTTTGTTTAGTTGTTTATTGTCTGCCTGTAGCTGACTAGAATTTGAGCTTCAGGACAGCAGGAAACTTTTCTGTTCTATTCATGCTCTAAACAGTTGGAACATTATAGATACAATATAAATGTTGAAATAATGAATTCAGTAGTTTTAAAAATGAAGCAGAACTAAAGTTGCAGTTATTATTTATTCAAACATTTTCTTCCCTCAGTTGACTAATTTCACTATCCTGAAATTCCTTTATAGAGAGTGACCTTTTTCCCTCTATCCTTCATGCCTCTTAATTTTTTCTCCTATTCTTTGCATGTTTATACTTTCCTGATACCTTCTGAGTTAATTCCTTTACCTTATCTTATGACTCACATCATTTTTATACACATCCAATCTGTTTTCTAGCCCAACCACCGCATCTTTTAGTTCAAGAATATTTCATGCTCCTAATGTCTCCAGTGTTTCCATAACTCCTTGTTCTTGCTTCTGGTTTCCCAGCATACTTCCTTGTCTCTCTGAAACTATTTACTATGCTCACTTTAATTTCTTGCCCTTCCTCTTGAGCTTGAGTTTCTTCAGCTGGCTAGCTTTCTTTCAGAATGTTTGGATCCCTACTATGTTTCATTATCTTTACCTATGGACTCATACATAGATCCTTAGGATTTTCATCTACCTGGACTTATACAGAATACCTGGAGGAAGGGTGAGAACTGGTGCCACTCGTAGAGCATCTGGGGGGGAGATAGCTGGGGATGCACAAAGCTGAGAAACCTTTGATGTTGCAATCTGCTCTCAACTCCCCACACCTCAACCAGGAGGCCATTTTGGATGACTTCCCAGCAACCCCTCTGCTCCAGAATATAATTATTTAGTCCTCAGGGGCAGGGAAGGTAGAAATGGGTTGGGGTAAACTTCCAGGCTTGGACAACCCACTTGTGTATACTAGTATCACCTCCCTAAACCCGGCAGGGCTTCAGCACTGCCTTGATTTTACCTGGCAGCCTCAGAGACAGGCGTTTTGCTCGTTCTCAGGTTTCCTTGCCCTACACTAGTCATGGGAGAGGCAGAGGTGTGCAGGAATAATGGCATGGGAGTAGAGAAAAATGCCACTATCAGCCTGTTACTGTTAATAACATGCCTTTCTTTTTCTCCATCTGCCATCTTCCTTTTGTCCTTACCCACCATGTAAAATAGTCTTATTTTTCCTAAAATTACATCTTTTGAGTTTTATAAGAAATCCTCTTATTTTTGTTAGAATTTGCTGCAACATTTCTATTCACTTCATTCCTATCCTTCATGATTTTGTTATATGTGATCAACTCTCAGGCTTCTTTACAATCTGAAGTGTCTGAAGTCATTTAGTCTATCATTAAATGAAATACTTCATTCCTTTATTTGTCCCTTTCCAAATATTTTGTGGCTCCTTTTTCTTACTCCAGAAGTACAGTAAACCAAGAACTGTAGAGATAATGTACCGTGCTTCTGAAAAATGGGAAGACAATATAAATGGATTCCCAAGATACACTGCACAATGAGTGAATAAAAACAAGCTGCAATCTCATATGCATTGTGGAGGCCATTCGTATTTTTTAAATGCTCTATATTGCAAGGGCCTGGAAGGCTTCGTGTCAGACTGATAACCACTCTGATCTTTGTGTGGGGATTGCAGGGAACATAGGACTGTTCATTTATCCCTACCCTGAGTTTCCTTTTTAGAACATGTCCCAAAAGCTTTCTTGAAATATCTAGTTTAATGGATGGGCATTGGGGTAGACCATGAGCTCCCTAAAATTGCAGGTTAAGCTTTGTAAATAGTGGCAAATGTTTACTTTTCTAGAGAGAGGGTCTGTAATTTTCAGCAGAATCTCAGAGGAAACATTTGGTCCAAGAGGGGTTAATAGCCATTGGACAAGATTGTTGTGCCACTTTCTACTCCATTTTTTCATAGGTTAACTCAAAAAGTACAATGTACCTAAAAAATATATACCATAGTTGTTTGATTTTTAATGTTATAAAAGTGATATATGGCTTTACTCTATAATAAGGACTAACAGAGAAATCAATAGTGTTACCATGTGGTACTGCATGATCCCCATGAATATATTTAAATATATTTAGCCTTTTCTTAAAATAGATGCCTGGGCCCTAGGGGCTGCCCAAATGTCCAGAATGTATTTTCTACAGCTTCCATTTGCTTTATTTTAATGTGGTAGTAAGGAAGCAACAAGAGGTACTACAGTTCTCTTGTTTAGCATTACCCATGAGTGATGTGTCATGTGGCCTGATACTGAAGGTCAAGGCTTTGGAAACAGATAGCTTATTCCGCTGAGCTCCTAAGGAACATTTCTTCATCTCACCTCATCTGTAGAATAAGACTAATAATAGTATCTACCTATGGCAGTCACTAATGTCCATTTCCCCCTTCTTCCTTATAAAGGAACCCCAATTTCTTAGTTGAGCACACACCTGTGCTCAGAGAACAGACCACATAACTCAGCCTTCCTTACAGCGAATCGACTAAGTTCTGGTCAATGAGATAAAAGTGGAAGCCCAGTCTGGTACTTCTGGAATTTTTTTAAAAAAGGGTAGACTTCTGGTTTCCAGTTCCACACATAAGGAGTTTGGAGGTTGCCACTCAGTTCTTGACAAGTAACAAGCTGAACAGGCAACTCCTCTTGGATTTGTAAGAGAAGGAAAAATACAGGGCAAACCGCTGCCGCCAAAACTGGAGACAGACAGGCAAATACAGGGAGCTGCGGCTTCCCAGAGCAGACTCATAAGTAGAAACCACTGTGGGAACCAGTGGTGAGGTAGGAAACCCTGAACTGTAAATAACAAACTGCTGGAGGCTATGGGGATAAGTCTGAGAGTTAAAAACTCTAGGCAGACTAGGTCATAGGAGAGACGCACACATTTCTGATAGTTTTACCTCTGGAAGGTTCCCACACTAAATACTGAAGAAAAATCCCCTCTGGCTTCTGGCAGGGGGAAGGAAAAATAAACTATTTTGAAATATGCTAGAGCAGGGGTCCCCAACCCCAGGGCTGCAGACCGGTGCTGGTCTGTAGTCTGTTGGGAAGCAGGCTGCACAGCAGGAGGTGAGCAGTGCATAAGAAAAGAGAAGCTTTATTTGTATTTGCAGACTTCAGTGCTAGCATCACCGCCTCAGCTCCACCTCAGCTCCACCTCAGCTCCACCTCAGATCATCAGGCATTAGATTCTCATAGAACCACCGGTCTCAGGTTCCTAAAAGGTTGAGGACCACTGTGCTAGAACACTCTGTTCTTCTTAAGGCCTGCCCTGGGAGGAAACTAGTTACCAGAGCCTAACCTGCTGGGGTATAAATCAGAGCCTAACCTAACTGAAAAGGGCAATATACAACTCCACTTCACTCTATCCATCCTGTCCCAGTTATGGGGGAAAATTAAAACTAAAAAAAACTTGCAAAGTTCACAGTCCAGAGGCACAGAATCACTAAAAGACTGAGACCTATCATAGGACTATAGAATGTACCCTCTCTCCCCATACCCCACCACCACATCACAAAAAGCCTATTTATTGCAGTTCCTTTTAACCAATACATCATATCTAGCTATTTAAAAAAAGAAAAATTACAAGGTATACTAGAAGGCAAAAATCACAGAAATGAAAATGCCTTTGATGAGCTTATTAGTAGACTGGATACAGCTGAGGAAAAAATTAAGTTAAAGGCTATATCAATAGAATCCTCAAAACTAAAAAGCAAAGAGAACAGACATAAAAAAAAAAAAATAGAACAGAACGGACTATCCAAGGACTGCAGGACAACTGCAAAAGGTATAACATACATGTAATGCGAATATAATAAGGAAAGGAAAGAGAAGGAAACAGAAGAAATATTTGACTGAGAATTTCCTCAAATTATTGTCAGACATCAAACCATGCATCCAGGAAGCTCAGAGAACACTAAGCAAGATGAATGTAAAAACAACACAAAAACAAAACAAAACCCAACCAACCAAAATCTCAAAACAAAAACAAAACTATACCTAGGGGAAAAAATCCCTTGCCCTACCTATAGAAGACCAAAGCTAAGAATTACATCTCACTTTTCCTCAGAAACCATGCCAGCAAGAGAGTAGATGAAAATATTTAAGTGCTGAGAGTAAAAACCCCACCAACCTCAAATTCTGAACCCTGCAAAATCATCTTTTAAAAGTGAAGGGGAAATAAGGACTTTCTCGTACAAAAATTGAGAGAATTTTTTGCCAGTACATGTCTTGTAAGAAATGTTTAAAAAAGTTCTTTAGCTAAAAGAAAAATAATACACATCAGAATTCAGATCTACATAAAGAAAATTGAAAAAAATAAGTGAAGGTAAAATAAAAACATTTTTCTTATTCTTATCTAACATATAATAATTTATTCAAATAATAATGGCAACCATGTATATGACTACAATGCTTATGTATATATCTTCTGTGTGTGTATATATATACATATATATGTATGTGTATATATATGTAATGTATGCTTATAAGTTAAATGAATAACAGCAATGATACAAAGGACAGGAGGAAGGAATTAGTATTATTTTGTTATTATACTCACACTACCCTTGAAGTGGTAAAGTGTTATTTGAAAGTGGACTTGGATTAGTTATAAAGATATATTGCAAACTGTAGGTCAATCACTAAAGAAAGAAAAGTATTATTTATATGCTAGAAAAGGAGAGAAAATGGAATCATGTAAAACGCTCAATTAAAACATCAAAAGCAAAAAGTGGATAACAAAAATCGGAATGAAGAACAAAGGTAACCAATAGAAAAGAGTAACTAATATTGTAGATATGAATCCAACTACATAGTAATAATTTTGAGTACCAATGGTCTAAACGCTCCAAAAAGACACTTTCAGAGTGAATCAAAAAACACGACTCAACTATATGTTATTTACACAAAACCCATTTTAAATAGAAAGACACATAGATTAAAAGTAAATGAATGGAGGCAAAATACAACGCTAACACTAATCAAAAGAAAGTAGAAATAGCAGCTATATTAGTTTCAGGCAGAGCAGACTTCAAAGTAAGGAAAATTATCAAGGACAAAGAAGGGTATTGTAATAATGATAAAGGGGTCAATTCTCCAAGAGGACACAACAATTCTTAATGTGTAGGCACCTAACAACAGTGTCAAACTATGTGAAGCAAAAAGTGAGAACTGCAAACTGACTCTACTATTACGGCTGGAAACTTCAACACTACTCTATCAGGAATGGACCAACCCGGCAGGCAGGAAATCAAGAAAATCAGAAAGTAAGCAACAGGACACCACACATCCAGCATAAAATCATTACAAAAAACACCATCAAAAGCAAAACATAACACAAAACATATACAGATTTCTCGGTAAGGCCATAGACCAAATTGATAGCAGTGGTTACCTCTGAGCAGGGAAATGAGACTATGGGTGTGGAGAGTAGGGGTGATCAAGGGGCTTTCCTTTATTGTACTGTTTGAATCTTTTATAATGACAATATATTCATGTCTTATTTCTATGACTAAAATGATTTTTTAAGAGACTATAGACATAAACAAGGGTAGCAGATGGGGAACAGGTGAATTTATGGGGAGGTACGGGAGAACCTAAAAAGTTTTTTCTATACTATATACTGACAAAGTTATGTTGCCTTGGTTAACAAACATCTCTTTTCAAGTGCCTCATTAATGTATAATTCATTCTTCCCTGACACTCATTAATAGTTTTTTTAAAAGTGTATATACATTCACAGATTAAGTATGCAAAGACATATTATTAAGCATGTTTTCTAAATGAGAAATGGAATATACCCATTTCATATTTAAGGAGAGATCTTATGTTAAAACTTCTTCCCTCTGTGGGATGAGAAGGAATGGAAAGATCAAACTTATGTGTAGATACAGGAGTTAAAGTTCATTGAGACCTTAATAAAGGGGCTCATCTTTAGTTATAGTGAACTGATATAAAAGTTTGCCTGATGAATATCTTCAGATATTGGTTGACTTACTGAAAAAACATGCATTAAACACCTACTATATAAAACATGTATTAAACACCTACTATATATCAGGGTCTATGCCAGTTTACATAACAGGTGCATCCTAAACACCTCGTCTTCAAGGAACTGGGCCTAATCTGGTGGTAGTGGTAATATAAACAAACAACTACAGAGCTATACTGCAGTAGGGACAAACCATAAGATCTCACTACTAGTAAAAGTTGAGGACCCGCAGCATTTCAATCACTTGAGGACATCCCAGGCCCCAGCCCTAACCCTGTGAATCTGCATTTTAGCAAGATCTTCAAGTGATCTGGGCAAGATTTGAGACGTGAGGAACAGTGGGATTATAAAAGGCACACTATTGGTTCTTTGAGAAGCGGTCAGAGCTCTTCATACTAGATAGTTATAGGTACATTCCAGACTGAGAAAGGAGCAGGCCTATGATTACAGAAGTTAGAGCAAGAAGAGTTCTGAAAGAAAATTAGGCATTTTGGAAGATGTGGAAGACAGGGCAAAAAAGGTAGGCTGAGACCAGAGGCAAAAAGGCCAGACTGACCTGCTGAGAACTCTGGAGGAAGCCATAGAAAATTTTAAGCAGCAATGTGCCAGGATCAGATTCTTATGTTTGGACATAACTCTGGTGGCAGGGTGGAGGATTAAACGCAGATCAGAGGCTGGAGCAGGAAGCAGACTGTGTCCTTAAATGAACACAATTCAATTTTGGACTCGAAAGGAAGTCTTGAGGACTTAAAAGGTGGTGGCAGGCACTGAGTTCCACGCAGAGAGAGAAACAAAGGGTTCCAACGGCAGGTGGATATAGTTCTTTCTTCTCAAAGTTAGTAAGTACTCCAACTGCATTAGCATCACCCGGGAATTGTCAGAAATGAAAATTCTCAGTTCTTACCCCAGGGATACACTGTGTCGGAAACTCCAGGGTGGGGCACACAAATTTAATTTTGAACAAGTTCTCTATAAATTGAGAACCACTGCTCTAGTCTGACAAAAATCTGGTAGCAGGTTGTAAAGGTTTAGAAATGTCACAACTTGCTCTTTCTTAAAACAAAACAAAACAAAACAAAAACCCAGAAAACACGACAGGAGTAATGAGAAATGAGTTTCTATGCTGAATGGTCAGAACAAAAGCCACATACAACCTAGATTTTTTGGGTAGTGCCCAGAAAATAAGCAAAATACGCACTGACCATCCTGTCCAAAAACCTCACATTTGGAGACTGTAAATAGTTTGGGTATAGGCCGTGATGTTCTCAGTAGCCTAAATTAAATAAAGCTTAAGTAATCATCCCCGTTGTAAATTCTTTGTTTCTTTTATTCTACACAGGAAAAACGTTGGGATTCTTTCTAGCCCTCTGAAAACTGTGTTTCTGATGCAATCAACCATTATTTAAAAAAAAAAAAAGTCCAAATTTAAACCCCAAAAGACGGAGAAGCGGAGCTGGCGCCATAATCTTAAATCAAGTCGGGCCCTTTCCCAGCCACACCCCTGCGGACCGCAGGGCCTCCTTCCCCGGGCTGTTCCCAAAGATAAATAAATCACTCCCTGTTTTTTCCAGACCTGAAATTAGCGGTGACTCAGAGCACTCGGGACGGCCACAGTCGCCTAGGGAAGGAGGAAAATGTGCAGATTTTTCCCTTAGGCGAGGACTCGAAGTGCCTGGCTGGGCCAATCAGGAGAGGATGGCGGGAATCGCACCAAAGTAGGTAAAATATGCGGGATGCATCCCTCTCCGCAGCAGTCCGAGCCTAAGGGCCCGCCCGTCCTCCCTCGCTTCTTCCCCTCTGCGGCTCCACCCACTCTTTTCCTCCCTCCCTTCTCCCCCTCCGAGGCCCCGCCCCAGAGGCTGAGCACACCTGGCCAGGTGGCAACTTCCATGTAAGGGCAACGCCTTCGCAAACGAACTGGGCGCCATGTGGCCCCGCCCATGGGGGGAAGAAGGGACACCAACCTCGGGTCATCCTTTGCCGGCTCTTCAGCGGCAGGTGCTAACCCAAGCTCTACCTCCTCATCCGTCGCAGATGAGGGAGGACCCGTCCCCACCTTCCTTAGAGCCGAGCTGGTGAGGGGGACCCGGTACACTAGTCTCCAGAAGGCGACGAGGAGCCGCCCACGCCCGCGGGAGGCCGGAGGGCCGCCTGGGCGGGGCGTTACCACGCCAGCCTGTTGCGTAGCAACGGCGGGCAGCGCGTGACGTGTGCAGTGGTGTTTGGGCCCCGCGCGCGCGCGCGCGTGCCCGCCCCCTGGTAGGCTCGCTCTCTGCGTCGCCTCCGCGCCTGGTGGCTCTGTCTCGCTGCGGCAAGGAGGCAGCTCAGCAGACTCGGAGCGGGCCGGCTCCCTTCCCCGCGTCCCTGCGACCGCCGCGGCGAAGATGGTGAGTGGGAGGGGGAACGAGGCGTGAGCTGCCGCGGCGGGATCGAGCACGGAGGCGAGCGCTGCCTCCTCGCCCGAGCGACCCAGGCCCCGCTGCAGTCTCCCGGCGGGGAAGGCGTCGAGGGCGTCGCCGCCCGCGGACCCGCTGCGCTCACGAGTCCCGGGGCGGCTCCCCGGCCGCTGCGTCGGTCGCAGCTCCTGCGAGGCCGCCGCCCCGGAGCGTAGTCTCCGCTGTGCCTTCCGCCCCGACCTCGGTCCCAGCAGTCGGCGGCGCACCCCTCCGCCCTGCTTGGAGGGTCTGCCAGCCCCAGCTGGGGGGCTTGGAATCCCGCGCCGGCCTTTTTGGGGCACACGTTTCTTCATAGCCCGGCACAGAGGCATCAGATAGTGACCCGTGAGAGTTTCGGCCGGCGAGGTCTGTCCATCTGGATAAGGAAAATAAGGCCTTTATTGAACAACCCAGGAGTGCGGTGTGATCACTACGAGCATGACCCCGGCATGGTTAAGAATGGGTGGCCTCGCAGCCGCTTTGTTTGTGGTATCTGGCAATCAGCTTCCAGCAGCACTCTCGTGCTTGTCAAGCTTGGCAGTGTCTCTTTTAACCCTCGTCTGCCCGATCTCTCCGTGCATAGTTAGAAATTTTCTTTTACGTGTAAACAGTTTAGCTTTGTCAGTACTTAACATGGAAGGTGTGGGCGTGATTCAGAGATATTAATCAAAGCAAATGAAAAAGCTTTTTAAAAGTCCATTAAATTATCGGAGTCTTTAAAAAGTAAACAGATATTCACTATGTACTAGCTGATGGACACTACCTAATTTACATATATTTTCCTTTACACTGTAATTCCAGTTTGCTGTAAAACATTTTCTTAACAGGATGATCAAGTGGAACATTTTGTCATTTTCTTCAGTCAGCACGCTCTATTTCCATTTTTGGTCAACGATTTGCAGGCAAGGGAATGGCTTACCAGACTTTGCTAGAAATATTACACTGTTACTGCATCTGTCTGCCTGGAAGCAGTTGGTACAAGCTTATTTCCATACAAAATGTTTTCTGAATAAGAAGTTTGGTTTTCTTAAGGTATTACAAACTTTCATGACTATGCAGGCTTGCTCATTAGTGGAAAAAAGGTTAATCAGTATTTTCTTGATGACTGAGGATATGCAATAGGAATTCGATATTGTTTAGTTTTGGTTTTTCTTTGGTTTAATTCTGTAGGCTATAAAGGGTCAACATTTTAAGGCTTTTAAACCTATTTACAATTATAAATGTATACACTACTTTTATTAAAAGATTTTTAAATTAAGGGTTTTGAATTCTCATAAATTTAAAACCATCCTCTCTGATGAAAGCGTTTTGGAACCTGTTGTAGGGTCTTCTGATTTGACGTTCTGCTTTTTGAATTGCTAGATTGAAAACTTTATTTTCTGTTTGAAAATAGGCCCAAATATTTTGCCTTTAGTTAAACTCTAGTTAAAGCTTAACTTTCCTATTTCTGCACATTCAAATAAAGTGAATCTTTTAACTGGTTTTTAGGGGAGTAGGAGAAATAAATTTCAACATGTGTAGTGAATACATTTCAAACCTGTTGGCTTTAGGGAACTGAAGAAGACCTTATAAGCTAGTCTTGTTTGGATGCTTGCAAAGGAATTTCAGACTGACCATTTCGAAAGTTATTCTTGTATTGAGCCTAACAAGCACAGAGCATTTCCCTTTAGCCCAGCCATTAGAGAATATTGTAAAGATGGAAAGTTCCTTTATTATCCCACATTTTAGCATTTTACCTCTGTTTGAAACTGTTTAGATCTGTTGGTTAGATGCTTGTTCAAAAAAATTTTTTTTTTTTTTGGTTAAATTTCAACTGCTCCTAGTACTCACCAAGTCTTCTAGAAGCACTTTAGAATTAAGCGATTTGAAACCAGCTCAGAAGATCATTTTGGGCACTTTAAGATGAGATTTCATGTTTTCAAAGTCTCACTTTACAGTGCCAATAAAAGAAAGATAAAAAAAAAAAAAAAGAGAAAACTCTACCCTTCACAGGAACCATATCTACTACACACACCAAACAAAACTTTGGTGTATGTGTGCTGGGTGTGCCAGGTTCCTCATACAAAGATTGTTTACCTACCCACCATCAAGTTCCTGAGGTTATCTGCTCAGTAGTAGTTCTGTTGGGTATAGATTGAGACATAACACACAAACTTGCCTAGCTTCTCTTGTAACTGATAGTATGTGCATTTGTGGTATAGCTATATGGCTCTCTCCGAAGTATAAGAGTGATGGTGCTCTTAAAGCAAAATAAAGGTCTACATGATAATCTAACCCTTAACTAATCTGAATTCTGCTCTGACAAACTGAGATAATTGGCTTAGACTGAATTACAAATGTGTTCTACCACTTGATGATTAGCAAAAACACTTTTCCTTATGAGAGCATAATGGAATAGGTTGGGCATATGTTCATGTGTCTATATAACATATTGGAAAACAGACTGAAGGATTGATTTATGACCTTTTCTGACTCCATATCAAGTTTTTAAATAATTTTAAAAATAATTTAAAGATTTTAAGCAGAAAAGTACACAGAATAACAGATTCTTTTGTACAAAAAAGTTTAACTTTATGCCGTTCTTCAGGTTTTTATGTTACCATTACAGCTAAGTATGCATCTTTTTCCTTATCCCATTCCCTTCCCTCCCCAGAGATAACCAAACAACCATTCTGTGTCAAAGACATAATGTATCAGCCAATTAAGGCAGTTATTTTTTTTCAAGGCTACTGCAGTTGGGAGGACATCAATTAATGAGGAACATCCCATCCACCAAAAAAAGTAAAAGAACGGACAGGGACCCAGGACAGGTAGACCAAGGAGCCTTAAGGAAGCATGGGGATGGGTCTTATGTCGCAAGGAGCAGGGGCAGAATCCTTCTGTTACTTGTTCCCTAGAACACAAAATGATGGGGGTGGATTTCTTAATCATCACTGCTTTCCAGGAGCACAGGGCACAGGGTTCAGGTACAGTTCAGCGTAGTCACCTGAAATTGTTTCATTCTCATTGATATTGCCATACTTTGAGCTATACACATATGCATCCGCAGTAGTATATACTTTATTGCCTTGATGTGTTTTAAAATTTTATACAAATTTTATGCTTTGTGTATCCATTTGCAGCTTAAAAAGATTAAACAGTGAATTTTAGGGGGGGCAGTGAGTTTTTTAGTTTTAACTGTGGCTCTGGTTCTTTATTTTAACTGTTGATACTTTCTGGTTTATGACTGTATAAGTTTATCCATTCCCTTATTGATGGACATTTGCCAAACTCTTTGTCCTTTTATCTCTTTTTGTTTACTTAAGCTGTTTTGCAATAGATCTGTTCCATTTTTATATATTACTATATATTATTTCTCTGGCCCTAGTAAATTATTATGAGTGTGAAACGGTTTCTCATTCTTTTAATTTGCATGTCTCTGATTAGTAGTATCTTTTCATATGTTTATTGCAGATTGTTTTTTACATGCATGTGCACCCAGTGAACCTGACATTGTATAAATACTCATCATGTCTTCATTCAAGTTTGTTTGTGGAGCCATCAAGTAAATCCAGCCTTAAAAGAAAACACGAATATGATTATCCATGCCAGAACTACATAATGAAGACTAATATTTCTCTCCACGTAGTTTCTTTGCAGGCCTCTCAAGCTAAGTAAAGGAAGTTCAATACTCTCTTAATTCTGGACACATGCCATTGTCAAGCCCTGGTAGTGGTAGAATGCATCATGATCCAGGATGGATCATTGCCAAGGGTAATGAAGGTTAACATCTAGCCAAAATGTTAAAAACAAACACAGGAATATATGGGAACTCTGTCCTTTCTGCTCAATTTTACTGTGAACCTAAAGGTCTTTGAAACAATAGACTATTAAAAAAAAGCAAAGTCAAATAACCAGGACTGTTTTTTCACAAATAGAGTTTTTTTAAATCACAATGGTATTTAACTTAGTATACAAAGGAAGACTCCAGACATCGGTGTTTTTATGTTAAGTAACTACATTTTCTTTCATTAATAATTAAGATACTTTGAGATGAACACCCCATTTGAATTTGGAAAAATCTTGAAGCTTTTGAAAAACTGGATTTAACACATATATGCATTGTTTTTATCTTCAGAGCAATTCTCTGATCTTTGACTAGACCTAGAAACTTTACTATACAGGCATACCTTCATTTTATTGTGCTTCATAGATGTTTAGTTTTTTACAAATTGAAGGTAAGACCCTCCATCAGCAAAAAGATTACAACTGATTTTATTGTGATACTTTGTTGCAGTAGTCTGGAACCAAACCTACAATATCTCCAGGGTTTGCCTGTACTGTTTAATTGCATACTTAAAACCACAAAACATAATAAGTGGAACATTGTTAAGTATTTTGAGCTTCCTTCCCTTGTAGCATAATATTCCTCTCTAGGTTGTCCATGAAAGCCATAACCAAAGATTTACACCTAACACTTGCGAAATAATTGAAGCCCAGCTTTTCTTTTGTCCCTGCCTTCTTGTGGTGATGTTAGAAGTGAGTTTTCACTTGGAATTGGGCTTCTAAAAGCTATCTCCTGTTCATTTTTCTTGAAATTTTACATTGAGAGAAATATAGAAAAATAAACATCAGATTAGTTCATGTGAGTAATACTTCGACAAACTTGTTATTTACATTCATCATAGAATCTTCTGTACAAGGACCCCCATAGAGTTGAGTAGTTTTTAGTCTAGAGTGATTCTTAACTCCGGAATGTAAGACTTTTAGTAGCTGATGTTGTAAGGCTTAATATGATTAGCTTTGGTATATTAAAATTTAAGTATAAATTTTTACGTAGATCTTTAAAAAGCAATTGATTTAAGTAAAAATGCAATTAAGATTCTTAGAATTCAGATTTTAACCTGTAGTTAAAATGTGAAAAGGCTGAGATTGTGGCTTTTTTTTTTTTTTATCCTGGGAAGCTAGCATCAAAGAACTCAATTCTGTTGCAAGAGGGCATAAGACAGACATTTGAAAGGTAGATTCTTCAGTGCATACTATAGCAGGAAACCTACATTTAAAATGAGGTGGTCATTGTGTTTGTGCTTTTGTATAACATCAAGAAGACTGTTTACTCCTTTCAGCATTTTTATGTTACTTCACACCTTATCACAGAAATGGAAGGTGAATTTTCTTCTATCTTGGCTTGCTTTCAGAAAATCACTAACTTTAAATGTAATTGACATTTACTTTAAAATGGTTTCACATGGCACATTTTTTTGGTGGTGGTGGTGGTATTTTCATGTAGTAATAGATCTAAAACTAAATTATAGGCAAAGACCAGTAAGACTCCTCCAACTTACTAGGGAACAATCTTCTAAGTCAATTGTTGAAGCTCTGAAGTGCTGAGAAATTCTCAAATCACTGAAACATTCTTTTAAGAATTTTGTAAGTAATCTTTAGACCAGTGTTGTTGAATAGAAATAAAATACAAATTATATGCATTAAATTTTCTAGTAGCCCTATTAAAAAGTAAGGAGAAAAGGTGAAATTTATATTTATCTCAATATATCTGAAATATGTCAACATTTAATTGATATAAAAATTAATAAGACATTTTACATTCTTTTTTTATACCAGTTGTTTGAAATCCAGTATATATTTTACACCTACAGCACACCTCAATTCAAGTGCTCAATTTTCATAAGAAATATTTAATATGTATTGAGATTTAAAATTTACAGTTGAAAGAGTCACATACCTAATTTGCTCCAAGCATACTTACAGGTTTTCCAATAATAGAATTGATAATAAGTTTTAAATTTAAGTTAATTAAAATAAAATACAGTTGAAAATGCAGTTCTTTAGTCACACTAGCCACATTTAATGGACTCATTAAACCACATTGGTGAGTGGCCACCTTAATGGACCAGCCTCAAACTTTGTGGATTGGCCTTTTTGTAAGGGGATGTTAATATGGATACCAACACTCATGTTAATTCTCTGCATTTCTGCACATGTCTAAGAAACAATGCTGTGATCACATATGAATCCCTTTTATGGCACTTAAGATGTTTTGTGGAACTAGACTATTAATTAAGTTCCTTAGGATAGGGTTTGTATATTTTAATAGAAAGATGTTTCTCTCATAGTAGGCCTATGACAGCTATTACTGTGTGAACATGAATAGGTGAATGAGAGGGCATTCTTAATAGTGACAGGGATGAGTTCCCACAGAGATAGATTACTTTAATTGTCATACTTTCTATTCCTACATACTTTTTTAAAAAATACAATAGACATTGAGTTTTAACTGCTAAACTAATTGAATACTAACTCCACTTTACATTTTAATTTGAGTCTTACAGTGAAAATCCTTTGAGATAAGTACCTTTAAAGTAATTCTGGCATACAGAAACTCCTCAATAAATACAAGTTCCCTTAGAAATTAAACTAAATGGTATTTGATGCTCATTGAGGTATCCTGAACCATAGAAAAAGCACTTGAAAGAAGTAATGCTATCTTAGATAACTTATAAGTATTTAGTATGTTAGGCATGTGTTTGTTACCTTATCTCATTCCAGTGAGGTATAGGTATTGTTATCATTCTGTTTAACTATACCGAGAAGTGGTTAAGAGCATGGGCTCATAGTTGGGCTGCCTCAGTTTTTTGAATCTTGACTCTGCCACTTACTAGCTGTATGATCTTAGGTAAGTCATCGATTGTTCTTTGCTTCAATTTCATCATTTCTCCAAATGGGGAACGATAATAGTACCTGTTATCACAACAGTCTGCCCAATACATAGTAAAGTGCTTATCAGTGTTGGCTAAAATAATATTAAACAACTTTGGGTCCTAATTAAATTATCAGTCTTTTTCTCTTTATATTTTGATTATACCAGTGCAAGCTTCAGTAATTGTAGATGAAAAAGGTGGGAAGAGTGCATTAGAACATGTTTCCAGTTGTTTTATTGTTTCTTTAAACTAATGTTATTTTACTTGGAATCATATATATCTGATCAACTTTTTTATGATCAGCTTTTTATTTTGATTTTTCAAGTGATGATTCTTGATTAAAGTATTTCTATTAAAGAGTTAAATAACTAGTTATATTTTTCTGGAAGTAATTAATGGAGAATCAAATACAGTTCTTCACTGCCTTCAGGGATTAAAATAGCAACCATTTATTCAGTAAATAGTTGAGAAATTTTATATGCTAAGAACTGATCTAGGTACTAGGGATACAGTACTGAAAAACAAAGTCCTTTCCTTGTAGAAGTTACATTCTAATATGAGGAGAGAGAAGCGGGGAGGGGGGATGACAAGATCATGTCAGATAGTCATGAGTGGTAAGAAGAAAATAGGATGGTCAATAGGGAGTACTAGAAGAGTTGGCTGCTTTTAGCTAGATTGTTAAGGAAGGCCTATAAGGAGCTGACATTTGAGCTAAACTTGCAAGGCAAGAGAGAGCAGGCCACATGAACAACATTTTAGGCAAAAGGAATTCCGTAAGTGGAAAGTCCTGTGAAGAGAATGAGCTTGACATTCTAGGGACAAAAAAGGCTTTTATGGCTAGAATCCATTGGAAAAGGGGAAGAGAAGCAGGCAAGAGCTAGATACAGGAAAAGCACTTTAGGCCAAGGTGAGAAATTTGAATTTTAATTTGATTACACCAGGAAACCTTTGGGTGTATACTGGGTGGAGGGGGGCAAGTATTGAGGTGTGAAGTAGTGGATGGGATATGATTTATCTCTGTGGCTCATATGTGAAGGTGTATTAATGGGGACAAAGACTTATTAAGAGACTATTGCGATTACTCAGGCAATCGATGGTGTGGTAGCTTGAATTAGGATTCTTAGTAGTGGGACAATGAGAGTTAATTAGATTGGATATATAATTGACTCTTGAACAACATGAGGGTTAGGGGCACTGATCCTCACAGTTAAAAATCCATCTATAACTTTTGACTCTCCCCAGAACTTACCTACCCTTGGTATCTGTGGAGAATTGGTTCCAGGATCCCCCTCGGATACCAAAATCTGTGGATGCTCAAGTCTTCTATATAAAATGGTGTAGATCAATGCATGCAGCCTTCTGCATTTGCAGACTCACAACCATGGATTGAAAACTAATTGCTTATAAGTGGACCTGCACAGTTCAAATCCATATTGTTAAAGAGTCAACTGTATATTTGGGGGCATAGAGCTGACAGGACTTAACCAATAATTTTAATGTGTGGTATACAAAAAGAAAGACAACAAGGATAACTTAAGATACCTGAGCTACTAGGTAGTCAGTGGTGTCATTATGCTGGGGACCTATAAAAGAAGCTAAAATAAAAGAGTGTGGCAGTAATTGGAATTTTGAGGAATAACAAATTGATCCAGAAGTATTCTAAATCTTTAAAATACCTTAATTTCATACCTGATTATAATTATAAGTTATATTCATTGTAAAACATTAAAAAATTTTTAGTTGTAATGGCAATTCCAACCAAAGTATTAACATTTGGCACATTTTCTTCCAAGCCATTTAAAATATGCTCATTCTTTCAGTAAATGATTGTTAGATGTCTTCTAGGAACCAGGCTCATAATGTCCTTATTCATTGTTGTTTCCATCATTGATGAGATGTCATAGGAACTTAACTTGTTTATATCAATTAGACTATAGTAAAATTGGTTTCCTTGTGTGTTGTTTTGCTTAGAGTTGCAGGAACCTATTGATGATGTTATGGGAGGACTGTATTGTTGTAGGCTCTAGAGAGTAAACAGTATACAAAACAGAGTCTCTTTACCCATGAAGTGTGCATTGTAATGGGGGAGACAGGTAAGAAATAAGTGAACAACTGAATAAGGTAATTGAAGATTGTAATAAGAACTATAATGAAAATGAGAGCAAGTGCATATCTGGAGACTACCAATACAGATTTTTTTCACACAGTTGAGTTCATCTGTAACAGTATTATTTATATTCTTTATTTCCCACATCCCAAAGTGACAAGAGTGCCATGCTAAATCAGCGGGAGAAAGAATAATGTCTTTAACAAGTGAAGTTAGGATATGCAAAAGAATGAATTTGGATTCTTATACTATATAGAAAATTTGTCTTAAAACCTGTCATCAACGTAAATATAAGAGCTAAAGCTATAAATCTTTGTGAACATAGGAAGTGTTTTGGGGGCATTTTCTTGGCCATTCTAGGCAATGACACTAACACCTCAAGTGACAAAAGAAAAATAGATGAATTGGATTTTATTAGAATTAAAAACTTCTGCATCAAAGAACACTATCAAGAAAATGAAAAGACAACCCACAGAATGCGAGAAAATCCTTGCAAATCATATTTCTGACAAGGAATTTGTATTCATAATATATAAAGGACTCGTAGCTCAACAATAAAGACAACCTAATCATATGGGCAAAGGCTTAGCATAGACATTTCTTAAAGAAATACAGTGCTCAATAAGCACATGAAAGGTGCTTAAAATTGGCTATTAGGGAAATGCAGATCAAAACCACAGTAAGATACTACTTCGTACACACTAGGATGACAGTAATAAAAAAGACAAGAATAACAAAATATTGGCAAGGCTGTGGAGAAGTTGGAAGCCTCATATGTTGTTGGTGGGAATGTAAAATGGTGCAGCCACTTTGGAAAATCATTTGGCTGTTCCTTATGTTCAATTTGGGAGTTACCGTATGACCCAGCCATTTCACTCTTATTTATATACCCAAACAAAATAAAAACATCCACATAAAGAACTTGTACATTAATGTTCATAGTAACATTATTTATAATAGACCAAAAGTGGAAACAACCTAAATGTCCACCGTTTTAACAGATGCATCAGGAACTATTCTGTGGAAATGCTATAATTTTCTTTGCAATTCTCCTGTATTACATTTTTCATGATTCTATCACATATATGTACCGCATCTTCTTTATCCAGTCATCCTTCAAGGACACTTAGGTTGTTTCCATATCTTGGCTAATGAAAATTGGCCATTTTTAGTGTAAGTTCTGCAGGTTTTGGCAAATATATACAATTGTGCAACTACCTGTTATTATTTATTTGTGCTGTCTGATTTTTAGTATTATGAAGATTATTTCCCTAGAATAAATTTCTTGAAGTGAGATGACTGAGGTAAATGGTCAGAGGGTTTGGATTATTTTAAGGCTCTTACTCTAAATAGTTAAATTGCTTTCTGAAAGGCATGAATGAGTAATACGGTGCCTTATGGTGGCAGTATGAATCTGGAAAAGTAAATTGGTTTGGACAATAAAGGGCCTTTTATGTTCTGTTAATGAATATAGACTTTATCTTATAGGTGCTTGGGAATTAGTGAAGGTTTTTAATCTTGGGAGTATTATGAGATTTTAAGTCAAGTAGATGAGAAGAAAGAGACTTAAAACCCATATTTAAGGAGGAATTGGTAGAGCTTAGAAACTCAGTGTGACCATGGATAAGAGGTAGGTCAGTTAACGAACAACATCAAAACTGTGTCCTATCTCAGATTCATTGACATGCTAGCTAATCATCCAGAGAGAAGCCAAATTGTTAAACCAAGGAGAAATCTTTTTTACCTTTTGCTTATTGTGTGTTCAGAATGGTCTTTCTTAAAGGGGAGTAGAATTTTTTTCTTTATATTGTTGCTTTTGAAATAAAAAGTAGAAGTATAATGTTTCCATCCAGGATAGTTTACATAAAATAAAATTCACCACTTTTTAAAATTTAAATTATTGAGGTAACATTAGTTAATAAACTTAAGTTTCAGGTGTACAATTCTGTCATGCATCTGTATATTGCATTGTGTGCTCACCATCCAGAATCTAGTCTCCTTCCATCACTATGTATTTGGCTTCCTTTACCCTCTTTATCTTCCCCTCACTTCCCACTCCCTCTGGTAAATACTAAACTAATGTCTTTGTCTATGAGTTTGTTTGTTTTCTTTGTTAATTTGTTGCTTTTTGTTTTATATCCCACAAATGAGTGAATCATGTGGTTCTATCCTTTTCTGTCTGACTTAGTTCACTTAGCAGGATGCTCTCAAGATTCATCCCATGTTGTTGCAAATGGTACTATTACATTTTTCATGATTCTATCACATATATGTACCACATCTTCTTTATCCAGTCATCCTTTGAGGACACTTAGGTTGTTTCCATATCTTGGCTAATGAAAATTAGCCATTTTTAGTGTAAGTTCTGCAGGTTTTGGCAAATATATACAATTGTGCAACTGCCACCACAATCAAAATATAGAATAGTTCTTTCATTCCAAAAAATTTCCCATGCTAATTCTTCCTCCCACTTGCAACAGTTATCTGGTTTTTGTCCCTATAATTTTACCTTTGCCATGTAAATGGAATCGTCCCATCATACACTTCTGGCTTATTTTCACTTAGCATAAGGCATTTGTACATCAGTTCTTTTTTATGGTGAGCAGTATTCCATTCCCTGGTCGAGAAATGTATTCTTTTGTAATTTTCTTGTCTTACTAAAGGATGAGACAATATTGTAGAATTCTGTTTCTTTTTTTTGCTAATATTGATAAATGCTTGAAACAGTCATTTTTCTACATTGGATAAAACTGCTAACAGATATATCTTATTAAATAGTCTCTTTATTTTTCAACTTCAGAATCAAATGGTTATTTAAGAAGGGTGTATGTAGATTGAAGAAATTTTGAAATGTGTCAATGTGTTTTATGGGATATTGATTACTTAACCGTCATCCTCTTTGATATTGATTACTATATATATTAATGTCCCTTATCTAGCATTTATCCTGAAATTAAGTGATGCTTAAATATTAGATACTTTAAAAAATAAAAAGTATGTATTTGTGACTTACAACAGAATATGAAGTAGAGAATGTGTATTAACTAAACATTTATTATGCATCTTCACAATTCAGGGTAGATGAGGATCATGTATATATGTTGGTAGAAGGGATTGATAAAGATACTAACAGTTAAGGCAGTATCTAATTGTGATTTTGATTTGCAGTTTGCCAATGATTTCTGATGTTGAACACCTTTTTGTGTACCTGGTGGCCATCTGTATGTCATCTTTGGAAAAATGTCTTTTTAGATCCTCTACTCATTTTTAATTTGATTATTTGGGTTTTTTGCTCTTAAGTTATATGAATTCTCCGTATATTTTAGATCTTAACTCCTTACCAGATACATGATTTACAAGTATATCCTCCCCTTGGTGGGATGCCTTTTCATTTTGTTCATGGTTCCTTTGTTTTGCAAAAGCATTTTAGTTTGATGTAGTCCCAATTGTTTATTTTTTGCTTTTGTTCCCTTTGCTTTTGGTGTCAAACCTCAGAAATCATTGATGAGAGTTAAATCAAGGAGTTTACAGCTTGTGTTTTCTTTTAGGAGTTTTATGGTTTCATGTTTCAGGTGTTCAATCCATTTTGAGTTAATTTCTGTGTATGGTGTAAGCTAGTGATCCAGTTTCAGATATTTGCATTGGCTGTCTAGTTTTCTCAGCATCACTTATTGAAGAGACTATCCTTTCCTTGGCTTCATTGATATAAATCAGTTGACTATATATGTGTTAGAATGGATCTTATCAAAAAGACAAGAAATAATATTGGGAGGATGTGGAGGAAAGGGAACCCTGTGCACTGTTAGTGGGAATGTAAACTGGTGCAGCCATTGTGGAAAACAGTATGGAGGTTCCTCAAAAAATTAAAAATAGAACTATAATATGATCCAGTAACTCCTGGTTATTTATCAAAAGGAAACGAAAACACTTGACAAATACTGTATTATCTCACTTATACACGTAATAAAAAATAAAACAAAATGCCAAAAATTTCCCCTGAATTTACAGATAGAATTGATTGGTGGTTGCCAGAGACAGGGAGGGGTGGAGGGTAGGCAGAATGTTAAAGGTGGTTAAAAGGTACAAACTTCAGTTATAAAATAAATAAATCATGGGGATGTAAAGCATTGTGACTGTAGTTAATAGTACTGTATTGTATATTTGAAAGTTGCTAAGGGTAAATCTCAAAAGTTCTCACCACAAGAAAAAAATTGTAACTATGTGTGGTGATGTATGTTAACTAGATTTATTTTGGTGATCATTTTGCTGTATATGAAAATAAGGAATCATTATGTTATACACCTGAAATGAATGTGTTATATTGTCAATTACAGCTAAAAGTCTTGTTTTTATCAAGAGGACATTCATGTTTTCATGATGTGACTGATAGTGAGTTGGTTGCTTAAAAATCAAATAGTGTGAAAATTTTCCATCTTTACAATTTTTTTTAATCAGTTTTGAGGAGTCTTACAAAGTAGAAACATTAGAAATTTATACAATCACTATTTCAGAGAACTGAAGTTATTTATCATCAGGAAAAAGACTCATCAGGACCAAAATATTCCAAGGTAGATCAGTAAAAATTGCTTAGAAGTTCCTTTTCCTGAAAATGCTAAAGTTTTGAGGTGGAAGATTTTCTTTGGTATAAACTGAATGCTTGTACCATAAAGAGTGGGAAAAAATATCTTGAAGACCATAGTACATTTCATAAAAATTTTAAGGGATAATCCGTTTTTCAAACATAATATAGTAGATGATAATTTTCAGGTAGAATAAGGTTGAAAAAAAAATACTAAGTTAATTCTTGCGCTTAAGGACCACAGTCTAATGAGGAAATCAGACAACCCACAGACAGTTAATCACAGTGACAGATAATACTGTGGTAGAAATAATTGTAGTCTCTTTTAGTACATATAAGGATTAGAGATGGTATTGAGGAACCAAGTAAGAGTTGCCTTTCTAGAGGAGGTGATATGTGTACTGAGCCCTGAAGGACTTAACCAAATCAAGAGGAGGAAGGTAAAGCATCACAAGTGAACATGGTATATTCAGGGAACCACAAAGAATTGTATGGGACTGGACTTAAGGGGTATGTGTCAAGGAGAAGTGGGAAAGGAGGCTTGAGAGATAGGGCATAAAGGCTTGACTTGGCATGGATTTTATCCTGAAGGAAACTGGAAACTCTTGAAAGAAAACAGTAAAACCATAGGACTATTTGCCAATATGCTTACTAGGCATAGGTTTTGGGGGGAGGATGGGGGGCGGGGTTTCTTCCTATTTTTCTATCTTGTGTTTTTGTGGGGAGGAGAAGTGGGAAGCATTTTCTCTGTCAGACTTTTACAGCTCCTTGTTTTTCCTCCTGTTTCTGTCCTCCCTTTCTGACTCCCTGCTTTCCAATTGGGGTGGGAAACCTGTTAACAAACCTGATTAGAATTGTCTGTAAGATAAGATTGCATACAATCTGAATGAGATTATTTTTTAGCAGCTAGGCTTTTTTTTATCAGTCCACTTTGGCTGTTGAGATGATTTTTCTGTAAGGTTTGTTTTTTTTCTCTTGGTGGGAGTATGGGTGGTATATCATAGAGTTTAGGTTATTGAGTGAATCTTTTCCCATGAAGCACAGTGTAACCATAAAATTGTCTCAGTGGAACTCTTTAAAATTAATTCACAGCTGGTATAATTGCTATTTGGTCTGCATAGGTTATCTATTAAAGGACACTGTGCTTTGCTATGAGGGTGAAGGACTTACATAATTAGAAATTGGTTGTAAATTTAACACTGTTTTAGTCTTTCTGGTTTTGGGGAATTGACCAGTATATAACGGCAGAGAGTTAACTTGGAATATTTTCTGAATCACTGATAGTCTATCTGATGACTCTGTGCAAATTATATAATGATACTCCTTCTGGGTGATGTTGTTTTAGGAGATAAGCAGATGGTACTCCTTGGAACAGTTGAAGCTCTGCAGGCATATCTCTTGGCTAATGGAACATGAACTGGAATTTAGCTCTGTCTTGGACCCTTGGCCAGGCACCCTTAAGTAAGATACAGTCTATAAAATTATACCCAGCAGCTCTGGACATTTTGTATTTATCAAAGATTGAGGATTTGCTGTGTGCTTGCTTGACTGACATATACTGGGCAGGGACAAATATTAGGTCACCTATTAGCTCACCTCATAGCCACCAGTTTTCATCATCGTGGATTTTGATGTATGGCTGTAGGTGATGATTGTGCCTAGGGTAATGGAAGAAGGTAGTAGTGTAACTGAATCTTGACTGTTACCCTTTTCATCTTGCATGTCTTTGCTGGTTAACCATTTAATAGCCATGGGAATGTCAGTATGGTTTTTAAATTGGTAGCTTTGGTCATCAGAGAACAGATAGAAATTGCTGTTTCACATAGAAGTTTTAAGCTGTCTGTTAAAGCTTTCTTTTATCCATAGCCTCCTATTACCCAAAGGTTTCATTAAAAATTGGCCATACTGGTAACTAGTAGGAGTTGAAGAAGCTCTAAACTGGTTTCCTGGTTAATAATAATATGAATGTTCATTTACTGAATGGTGCCATTGCCAGGCACTGTTCTTAGATGGTTTACATGTGTTGTGTTATCAATCCTCTCAAGTTAAGATTATCATAATTCACATTTTACAAATGATGAAACTGAGGTTAGAGAAGTTAGCTAACTTGCTCAAGTTATAAGATTTTAATAAGTCTCACCCAACCTTATGGTGTGCCTTTTTCTTTGGTTATAAAGTTCTTCTAAGGTTAAATGTTCCAAATTCTGTTTCTAAGAACACAACAATTTAAAAATTTTCAATATCTGACTTATCAACTTATTAAAAACTATATTCCCCAACTAATTATAAAATTTATCTGCAGTAGCCCTGTGTTATTTATTGCTAATAAATCTTGTGTTTTAATTATTTCAGTTCTTCCTCAGTATCCAAGGTTTTTTTCCACAGGAGTAAAAGAACTTTTTGTTATACCATCTATAAGAATTAAAATCTTTGCTTAAAGTAAAACCTTGGCTGAAGTTTTGTGACCTATTCTTGATTTTGATTCAGTTTGACTCTTCCAAATTAACACTCGGGATATTTACAAACAAACAAACAAATCTGTCTAAATTTCTCCCCCAAATTGCTTATTTGCACCAAAAATAACAGACCATAATTATTATAGTAAACTAGAATGGAAGTCCATGCCCTTTTATGCATTTCATTATCTGTCACAGCATAGTATAATAACTGAGATTCCTGATTACACAAACAAGTCATCCATAAATCTAAATAATGCACTATTTTTCCAAGGCAGAAAACTATATAATATATTTTATAAATTTGTTTACTCAAAACATGCTATTTTAACATTGAGTTAATTTATGTGTTATTTTATGCTAAATTATTTTAAATAAGATAAAATTTAAAATTTAATTCCTTAATTGCATTAGCCACATGTTATGCTTCAGTAACCATGTACAGTAGTGGCTCCCATATTGGATAGTAAGATATAGAACATTTGTATCATCACAGAAAGTTCTTTTGGACCCCATAGCTCTGGAACAGTGGGACTAAGCATTTAGTAATTCAGGTTCAGTCTTCCTGGTGTTGGTGGTAGAGAAAGTGTCTTAGCTATTTTCCTGTTTTCAGTATGATGACTAATTCAGGAAGACCTGCTATTTACCCTCTCCGGAAAATAAACTCCAGAATTCCAGGGTTATGGAGGTGGTGGCAAGTGAAGTTCAGGAGATTAATGAGATATATGTATTCAGCCTGTTTTAACAAAAATCAACGGAGCCTTTAACACGCTATGTAGAAATGTACCAGAAGCACTGCAACTTATTTGTTATCTCAACATTATTGCTCAGAGGCATCAGCCAAAAGCTCAGATATCTTCTAGTCAGTTTTCTGTTTTCTTTTGGTCCTTTTGCAAGTTATGGTGTAAATAAAGGAGAATTGTGAACCCATTTTTAAATTCCCCAACTCCTTTGATTATAACACCTTAGTTATGCTGTGTGAGTTGGTATGTTGGGAGTGGAACCTAATGTCTGTTTTCTGTCAGGTGTCTGTAAATTTGAAATTGTATTTTTCTGCCATGCAATATTGTATTGTCAAATATTTCAGACATTCTTAGTTTAGAAACATAATTTTGTTTAAATTAATTTTCTGAGGTAGGAAAATAGCTTTCATTCTTGTTTTCTCTCCACTGAGAGTTGAGTAAATTGTAGATGGCATTATTATGGAACCAAAGTCAAGTGTCCTACTTGAGTTAGTAGCATAAAAAGAGACCACTGTTTCTGATCTTTTGATTTAAGATGGACCCGCTGTCATTATTACATAGTGTTTGAAATGTTTCAGGTGTTTACAGAAACTGAATCAGAAAAAAATTTGATATTCCTTTCAGAGATCACTACCTTTATGCTAGAATTGAGAGAATTGATGTTTTAACTGTGTTCTGTCATTCGCAACTTTAAAATGCCTATATTCTCTATGGCCTTTACTTCACCCTCTGTGAACAGTAACTTTTTTTAAAGAAAAGTACTCTGAATGAATCTTGGGTATAAAGGCAGTTTCTCAGATGTGTTCATTTAATCTCTGAATCATTGTTTTATAAAAGCTCTGCCAGAGGAGACTCAGACAGGTTAAGATCCATTATGCTTCATGAACAAGTTAAAAACTGGTAGTGAAGTAAGATAAAATACAGTGAAGTAATTATTTAACAGCAGCTATTTTGACATTAGGGAGGAGTTCTAAGAGCAACTGTTATTCTCCAGTGGTCACTGGTACAGAACACAGAGAAACTGAAGTTGTGGATAACATATCTTTTTAAGGTAATCACAAAGCTCTTGTAATGGCAGTCTATTTTTACTCTCAAAATTTTCTTTCCCAGCTGTGCAGCAAATTTTGGTGCTATGTTCAGAGTATCCTTTAATGGTCTTTTTGTTTAAACTTTGTAGTTGTATATAAATTACTTTTAAAAAATTGAAATCAAAACTGAATTTGATTTTGCTTAAAACAAACTTTAGATTTCTCAAGCATTTGAGTAGTTGATATGTTAGTAATCTAACATTTTAGAGAAATACTGAAAAATGAGACTGATGGGTGAGGACCTCTTCTATTAGGTAAAAAGCACAGTGTAAAGTAAAATGATTCTGTATATTGCTATCATAGATGTTTTTGTTTTAAGATTCATCATAATGTCTCTTTGTGATAACATCCACCGAAATTACTACTCTCACAAGAATTCTTATCATTATCATAGATGAACTGTGTTTCAATATAACTGGCTTTTTTTTTAATGCTATACATTTTATTTTATTTGTGACATCATTTTGTGAAAGGACTCATAAGCTTCATCCAGCAATCTGAGATACAAAAAATGCTTTGACTTTGGGCCTGTTTTTGTAAAATCTGTTATTACTACTGCTTCATCATAATAGTTAAACCTGTAGGCAAAGAAGTAAATTAGCATTAAGCTAAGATTTTATTATTTTTCATGAAATTATAGAACTACGTTTTAGTGATCTTTACCTGGAGATTATTGGAAGTGCAAAATCTTAGACTCCGGATATTCTGAATCAGAATCTGCAAAATCAGCATTTTAACAACATCCCCAGGTGATTCCTGTGCACTTTAAAGTTTCATAACTGGTCCCGTGCTCTACCCTAAATGCATTAGTTAAAGGAAATAGTTTACTTTGGAGATGTTAAATGACATGCCTAACATCTAGTTAGTGGAGAAGCATGGATGAATGCTTGCTCTCATAATTCTGGTGCTTTAATTTCAAGTTATCTTCTTTTGGCTTCCAAGATGTTAATAAACTATAAACTGTAGTTTCTTAAGGGTTATTTTATTTTTTATCCACCTCACTAATCTTTACTCCACCTTTTCAGTTCATGTAGAATCAAAGGCAAAAAGCTACCAGCTTAGTGAGAGGAGCTCTGCTGGTGCTAGTTTAGATGTTAGGAAGGGAGGAGGCCTGCGACAGTGTTGGTTTAGCCTGTAGGAGCGGCATCCCCTGCTTTCTCAGTCTGCCCTCACAGTTTTAGTTTTACTTTATAAAAATTATTGTCAAGAATCTAGGGACCAGCTATTTAATCTTTTATATCAGTGCTGTTTCAAGAGTATACTAAGTAAATCAAGGTATAACAAATTTAAGCAGATTTATTAATTACATTTGAATCTAATAGACACTTTACCTGGTGGATTTTTTTTTATTTTCATGGGCAAAATTTATTATTTTAATGTTACTAGTCATAGAGAACCATACTTCTCTAACATCAATGACTCTAAAGCCACCACCATGGAAAGATGTGAGAAAATGAACATTTGGAGGTGTTAATCAGTCTCTTGATCACTAGACTGAACACTTTTTACTGACTCCTTCCCTCTCCCAACCAGTGGTTGTCAAGCACAAGTGTTTGTACCTACGCACTGTCGGTGCCAGCCCTCTTCCTTGTACTGCTCCCGCTACCCTAGTGAAGGCCTTGGTTACCTCTTGCCTTGCTTACTGAATTAGCTTTTCAACTGGTCATCTTACTTAAAATAAAAAATCCAGTGTCTTCAGACTGCTGAGCCTGCCACTCATGGTGTCTTCCACCTGAACCCATTCCACATCTCAATTACCTCCTTCCTTATCCTCCTGTCACATAATATGTGCCAGGTTTTTTGTCAGGAACTCTCTTTTTATCCTTTTAGTCCTCTTATCTTGGAATGCTTTAAGTCAGTTTACATGTGAAACCCTTCTTGTGTCTCCTTCCTGCCTAAATTAATCTCTGCCTTCTTTAAACTCCTTTTCATTGGAGTTTATCAAGAATTAATAAATTTTTACCTAGTATTGAAGATTTGTACATGTTGTATTTATTTTCTCCATTTATCAAACAAACTTCCTTGGGAGTGTAATTCATCTTTGATTTCCTCAGAGGAACACAGTAGTGAACAAGTCTGTCTTAAGGAATTTACAGTCTTAAAAACGTACAGCCTATTTGGAGAGTCAGTCATTAAATAATTTTAGAGAACATTGAAACTGTGGTTAAGGACTGTGGAGTACAGAGACATGATTTCATGGAAGCATGAAATAGTAGTTCTGACCTAGAAAACTTATTTTCAAAGTAAGAATGGATCTGAGATTTGAAGAGTGATTTAAGCAGTAAAGGGCTGGGAAGTGCTTATCCTGGCAGAGTGTACAGTGTGAGCAAAGGCCCTGAGGTGAGAAAGAGCAAGGCAAATACAAGCAACTGAAAGAAGGCCTGGTTAGTGAGTCTGCAGAGCATGTGTGGTATAAGATATGGCTGGAGAGATGGGTAGAGCCAGATAATGCATGCTAAAGAATTATTACCCTCTTTTTATCCTCAGATCAATGGAAAGCCATCAAAGTGTTTTAAGAATGGAGATCTGATTTGTGTTTCAGAGTTCTGGCTGCAGTGTAGAGAATGAATTGGGAGAGTGAAGGCGATCAGCAGTGGGCATGGGCAGTCTCTTGTATTTGAACCACTGCGGTAACAAATTAAACCCAAATCTCAGTGGCTTATCACAGTAAAGATTTATCTCTGTTTTGTAGAGTCAAGCAGAATTGGGCAGCCCTCTTCTATCTTGAAGTATGTCTGCCAAGGTCATCTTGTCAGAAGATGGAGCTAGATGACACTCTTCAAAATTAACATCTCAAACTGTACCCATCTCCCCCTTCTGTTTATACACATCAGTCTTTCTTGTCACCTTTCTTGTCAGTCTAGAGAATCCTGGGTCATCTTTGATGCCACTTCTTTTATGTTTCATACAGCTACATTGGTTCTAATTTTAAATGTCCTTGGATTTATTTTTTGTTTTCAACTCCACTGCTGTAGTTCAGAGCTTTTTCTGCTGGATATTTGTAATTGCCTCAAAAGTGGCCTTCCTGTTTCCATCGTCTTCACCAGTTTCTTCTCCACAGTCCATTGTTAATTTCCTCATACAGAAGTGTTTCTCCATCAGAGCTCCACAGACCTCATTTCTCATGGAAGAAACCCAAACTCCTCCTTACTGAGGCACCTAAGATGCCTGTAAATTACAGCTAATTTGGCTGAAATTAGTTACATTATAATTGCAAAATACACATATCCCTTCTGTTTTCAATTACTGATACATGATTAATTTGATTGATTTTCGAGTCAGAGCTTAAAGTGTTTGAGATATTTCAGTTAGATGATGACATATACATTCAAACATTGATTGGTGGGTTGGGCAAGTGTGATTTACAAATCAATTTTATGGACTTGGAAGTTAGAGGAATTGGGGTCTGATTCTAGTTATTCACTACTTTGTTACTTTGAACATTTCATCTCTGTTCAAAAAAGCAAAATAAAGATTCTTTAATTGCTGAAATAGATGAACTGTGAAGGTCAGAACAAAACTACTAAAGCAGTAAAAAGAAGGGTTAAGAGTGCTTTTTAAAAATAGAAAAGTGATTGTGTAGTTTTTGAGGCAATTTTTTCATCTTAATTTTCTGTATCTACCACTTTGTTAGAGTGAAATGTTCATTTAAAGGAAAATGTGGATTAGATTAGATGGGATTTATGTGGATTATGATTAGATGTGGATTAGATTAGATAGAATTCAAATGTATTAGAGCTCTTTTAATGAATATTATTAAATGTTCTAGATACCTTAAGCTTAAGTAAATGCTGGGATCTTAGTGTATTTTAACCCCCAGAATTCTTATGTGCATTTTTAAATAACAGCTTTATTGAGAAAGAATTCATACCATAAAATACAATTCACTAGTTTTCAGTATATTTATGGATTGTGCATCCATTACTACTGTCAAATTCTAAAACATCACTCAAAAAAGAAACCTTACACCCCTTGCCCCTGGAAATCACTAACCTTCTTGTCTATGGATTTGCCTATTTTGAAGGTTTCATAGAAATAGAATCATGAAATGTGGCCTGTTATGTCTGGCTTCTTTTTCTTAGCATAGTTTTTCAAGGTTTATCTGTGTTGTAGCATGTATCTGTACTTCATTTTTATTATGGCTTAATATTCCATTGTATGCATATAACACATTTTGTTCATTCATTCTTCAGTTGATAGACATTTGGGTTCTTTCTAATTTTGGCTATTAAGAACACTGCTTATGAACATTTGTGTACAAGTTTTTGTATGGACATATGTTTTCATTTCTCTTGTGTATATTACCTAGGAGAATCGCATTGCTAGGTGTTAACAGCATGTTTAACTTTTTGAGGACTTGCCAGACTGTTTCCTGAAGCAGCAACAATACTTAATTCTAACAGCAGTGTGTAAGGGTTCCAGTTTCTCAACAGCTTCACCAGCATTTGTTGCTGTTGTCTTTTTTGTCATAGCTATCCTAGTGGGTGTGAAAGTAAGTTCACATTGTGGTTTTGAGATGCAGTGCCTTGAATGACTAATGGCGTGAGCATTTTCCCCAAGTGCTTATTGACTGTTTTTATATTTTCTTTGAAGAAATGTCTATACCTGTTCAAATCCTTTACCCATTTCTAAATTGGGTTATTTGTCTTTTTTATTGTTGAGTTACAAGGGTTCTTTATGTGTTCCAGATACAAGTTCCTTATTAGATGATTTGCGAATATTTTATCCCAGTATATGGGTCATCTTTTCATCTTAGTTTTTTAATTTCTTAATTAAATTACTTGACATTAATTTTGGGTATCATTGATATTTTTGCATTGTTTAGTTTTTCTATTCTCTTAAGTTTAAATTCTTGCTTTAGAAAAGCTAACATGCAAACTAAATAAAGTAGTTAAATAAAGCATACAAAAATTTCGGATATAGTAAAATTAATGTAAGTAGCACATTTCATAAAGAAGATGAAAAGGTCAAAAACTGGTTTTAAAGCTTTTGCTATCAAGATCTTGTATAACTAAGAGGAAGAGAAAGAGGGAGGGAGGGAGGAGAAAGGAGAGGGGAGGAGAAAGGGAAGGGAAGGGAAGGGGAGGGAGAGGGGAAAGGGAAAGGGAAAAGGAAAGAAAGGAAAGGAAGGCAAGGAAGGAAAGAAAGAAAAAGAAAGGGTCTTATGTAACTGCTTCCTCATCTCAGAGTAGCAAATATAACATGGTAAAGGTTTATTTTTATGGTCAGTATAATCTGTAAATTAAATTATCCTCTTTGTGACAGTATTAAACATTTTTGTATTCTTTTTTTAAATTGAAGTATAATTGACACATAACATTATAAGTTTAAGGTACACAAGGTGTTGATTTGTTGCGTTTATATTTTGCAATATGATTATCATCATTGTATTAGCTAACACCTCTATCACATAATTATTTCTTTTTTGTGGTGGGAGCAATTAAGTCCTCGTCTTTTAGCAATCTTACATTTGTTGCAATATTAATTTAAAACTTGGAGATTTTGTAAGTGGAATTTTAAAGGCATGTGACTAATGTTACTGAATGTTAATCACAATTTTGAAATGTGAGTAGAACAAAGACCTTTTAATTCTTTTTTTATTAGTGAAAGATACACTATAGGAATGGTATCTTTCCAGCCCAACAACTCTGACCATCTATTATGCATTATGAAAATAATTTGAGGTGTTATTAATACCCAGACTGAGGAGATGACCCCACCCTCGTCAGGGCTCCAAGCAACCTCTATAGAAAGAAAATAATCCAGCACCCCGGAAGTACCATTTTTTAGCTTTTAAGGTAGGAAAGGCTGCATAGCTGGCTCTTCCTTTATTCCCACATAATAATGATGAATAGATTTTATATGTAATCTTGTAAAACATTTCAATGACTGAAATTAGTGATTGCAGCTCAGATTTTCCAATTTCCCAACTGGGTGATAAAGTATACCTTAAAAATTTTAAGTGTATGTCAGTCTGTAACCAGAAGTTTCATAGGGTTTTATATTTGGCATTATAAAAATTAATAAGCCTCTTTCTGATTTTATCATTACAGGCCTCAGGAGTGCAAGTTGCTGATGAAGTATGTCGCATTTTTTATGACATGAAAGTTCGGAAGTGTTCCACACCAGAAGAAATCAAGAAAAGAAAGAAGGCTGTCATTTTTTGTCTCAGTGCAGACAAAAAGTGCATCATTGTAGAAGAAGGCAAAGAGATCTTGGTTGGAGATGTTGGTGTAACTATAACCGACCCTTTCAAGCATTTTGTGGGAATGCTTCCTGAGAAAGATTGTCGCTATGCTTTGTATGATGCAAGCTTTGAAACCAAGGAATCTAGAAAAGAGGAGTTGATGTTTTTTTTGTGGTAAGCATCGACAGAAATATTGAGCCTCTGTAAAAATCGAAGTTAATCTTGTTGGTTTAGCACTTGGAGAACAAGTTCCTGGGGCCAAAGTAATTTTCAGTCGAGCTACCTGCTGTCGTCGTCATTTAATTTTTATATACAAAGTTTCATGAGATAAGGTCTTAGCTGGATTAATGTTTCTGGGACTAAAACTAAATTTTAATTACTCTTTGTTTACTTGAAAGATGACTTTCAGTAATTGATTTATTTGGTAGTAGAAGGGACAGGTAAATAGATGACTATGCATCCTCTGAACTCCTTATAAACTAAAATTTCTCTAAAAATTCTTATAGAATACTGAAAAAGTGTATCTTACCAAAATCCTCTAACATGCAATGCCAGTAACCAGCCTTCTACTTTTTAAAACACTGATGTTTTCCTTGTGCCTCTGTGGTTTGCTACTTTTGAAGTTGGTACTGTCATTGCCTCCAGCTGTCATTTGCTCTTACATTCACACTGTCCATTAGGGTAGCTGTTAGCCACAGTGCCTTATTAAATTAAAATTAAATAAAATTCAAAATTTATTTTTTTAGTTGAATTGCCACATTTCAAATGCTCAGCCACATGTGACTAGTGATCGTGTTATTAAGTAGCACAGATATAGAACATTTCCATCATCACACAAAGCTCTATTAGACAGCATTGCTCTAAATAGTGAAAGTGTTACAAAGTGATTTACATGACCTTTTTCTTGAAAAGCTGTTTAAATTAGTCTGATCTTTTCAAGTAAGTGAATATTTGAGATTAAGCTTGAGTTAAAAGTCACACCTGTATCCATCATTTTATTGTATTATACTACATTCCTTGATATGGAATTCTTACATAGAATATTTCTAGCTTCCAAGGGGAAGGGGGAGTAGTAACAGCCTTTGATTTGGAGGGAGTAAGGGTCTTGATACTTTGGCCTGAGCCAAGGCAATAAGGCAAAGCGAGGCTTAGTTCTTAGCTGTGTGCCATCAGTAGCTTGGGATATCGTGTTAGAAAGTTAAAAGAATTCTGGTTTAAAGGAATGTAACTATAGATCATACCTCAGTTCCATTTCAGAAAGCCTTTATTGCATTTGACTAAACCAAGATGCTGTGAGGAATATAAATGTGAGATATCTCTCTCTCTCTCTCTCTCTCTCTCTCTCTCTCTCTCTCTCTCTCTCTCTCTCTCTCTCTCTCTCACACACACACACACACACACACACACACACACACACAAGGAGCACTTTCCTGATTTCAGTAAGGTGCATTCATTAAACTTATTTCTACTACATGCCAGGTATTGTGTTAGGGCGAGGGAAAACAACTGTGAATAAAACAAGTAAAATTCCTACCCTTTGGGGATTTACAGCTGAGTGGCAGCTAAATAAAGGTTTTGGCTTTTAAATTGGTGAATATTTCCTTCCTTTGCACCATTTTCTTCTGGTTTTTATTCTTTTTTTTTCCTACTAGAAAATGATACTCCCTATTTAAAAACATTTGAAAAATAAAGAAAAGGAAATTCCATGTTAGTGCAGTGTTTTACTTTGTACTACTGCTTTTTTTAAAGAAAGGGAAAATCTCCAGGAGTTTTTTCTAACAAGCTCTGTTTAGGGCCCAGGGAGCGGCTCTAATAGCCTTTTAAAAAGGTGGTTAGAGCAAAATCAGAGCAGCTAAGTAAGCTTTTTCCTGTTAGTGATCTATCTATTTTGCGTAAGAAAAGTAGCCACTGAACTTTGCAGCTCTAGCATCTGCCAGACCTGAGGTATTGTTATGGCTTTGCCTCCCTCCTTGGACCTTAGAGTTGGGAAGAATAAGCATCTAAGAGACTTAGAGACTGCCCTTTTCCTGGTTGCCAAGAATAGAATCTCTGCCCTCTGTGGGAGTAGACTAGTTGAGGTCCGTGCCAGCCCATGGTGTTAATGACTGTGGAACATCCTGGAAAAATGGTAGCGAATGGAATTGTAAAATGCTTAAAAATATTTACACTACATTTACCTTTTGGTATCCTGGTAGTGTGGAGCAGAGGTAGGCCTGAGGTTTGGTTGGTGTAGTGGGAAATGAGGCATTTATAGATAAGCAGTTTGAATAGGATACGGTTTTTCTGTTCATTAATAATACGTTATTTTTCAATATTGCTGGTGAAGAAAGTGGTGAAGCATATGCAATGCTTCCAGTATTCATCCAAGATGGGAGCAGCACTAAAAATTTTGTTAAATACAGCCAATAGTAATATTGACAATTAAGACATAATTATTGCTGAATTGCCATTAAGCTTAAAAAAAAAATCCTTTCTGACATGTTTTATTATGTTAGAGTAAGATGGAAAACAAGTATTAATGTGGTCAGAATTTGCTCTTAGAATAGACAGATGGAATGGGGAGGAGTAAGAGGGGGAACTTTTTACTTTGTGATTTTTTAGAAAATAGTCTGAAGCAAAAATGCTAAAATTGCTAGCGTTAATTCAGGGTGGCCGATACTTGAATTACAGATTATTCTTTGTATTTTTCTGTAGTTAGAAGCTTTTTATCCAACCAGAAAAATGTTTTTTTTAAATCATCTTTAAAGATGGTTATTATTAGCCTGAACTCAAGCCTTTATTGATAATATTTTTTTTTAATCATTTTAAAGAAAACAAATTGAGTAATACAGTGAATTTTCCAGTGTTTGGTTCTTTTATTCTGGCCCCATTAATCTGATTTTTATTCAGTGGTTCTCTAATTTTTTTCTACTTGGTCAGCCTGAGCCATTCTGTTTGCCCATTCATAAGTTACTTTCTAAGGGGTGGGGACATAGAAAAATTGTATTATTACAAAAACTTGTAGGTGTTTCTGAAGGCCCTCCCCTATCACTGATGCAAATGTTTAACATGATGTAAATTGTACTTTTTCCAAACCAGTTTTTTTTGTATTTTCATTTTTGGCTTCTTCTTATCCAGGGCACCAGAGCTAGCCCCTCTGAAAAGTAAAATGATCTATGCAAGCTCCAAGGATGCAATCAAAAAGAAATTTCAAGGTATGATCTAGATTTACTTCTAAATATTTAGTCTGGTTCGCCCCTGAAATGGAATTACATCTTTTCTTAGAAGCACCTTATTTTTGTGGGGAGAGCTTTGGTCACAAAGAAGGGAACTATTGCCTGTTGTGAAGAAAAAAGGTTAAACCCAGTTTTCATTGTGTCCTCTGCCTTGTGCTGGTTATATGGCCCATATTTTAATAACCCTGTTATCGTTACATTGTGTGTGTATCATTCATTCAGGCTGGTTTTAAACTAATTTAAGATACTGCCAATTTTCTAGCGTAGCAGGTGGAGACTAATTGGCTTAATGGTTATACTAAATGATGAATTTTCTTTTGCCTTTGAATGTAGTTGACAAAATTGAAAAAGGAAATGTGCATAAATGGGGAAGGATACTTTTATCTCTAGCTTTACTTTGGAATGGTATGATTTTAGGTAATTGACTCATCTGTGTCCAAAGGAAAGTGCCTTCACTCCTTAAGTTGGCCTGTTATGTTTGACTTGCCGACCGAGTGATGGGGATCCTGATGAGATGAACTGACCATACTGTTTCCAGCCAGGAGGAAATGTTAGTATGCTAGAAAGAGCATGGGACAAGTCAAAGGCCTGCACTGAGGGCTCACCTTATCATCTTAACTGCTGTGTGACCTTGACCAGAACCGCTTAATGTCTTTGGGTCTTGATTCTCTCAGCTATAGAATGGGGAGATTGTCTAGATTGTGTGAGCTGAGTCTCAGAGATTGCCCTACCTCCTTCCTGCCATGGCTAGCTCCAAACAGCTGGGCCAGCTAAAGTCAAAAAGATTTGACGCATTGTGTTTACCTGTGACTGATTTTTACATTCTTATAGTTAAAGAGGTCTGCCCTAGATTATTTACTTAGGAAAATAAAATTCTTGCTTCCTTTCCTGAAACATCCTGCTGTGTAGTTCAGGCCTTGTCAGGTTCTACATGTGTTTGGGTTGATGTTGTGCCATCCCCTAGAAGTATATTCATCAGTGGCTGTTTTAATATGACTTCTTAATTTCAACACTTCCACAACACAATCAAAAAGATCAGCATCCTTATTCTGCAATGCCTTTCATTAAAAGGAATTGCTACACACACTTGATCTGGTAATATTAGACAGCTACCTTGTTGCCTTTTTTTTTCCAGTGAAACCATTGCTGGCTTTCTTGTTAATCCTAAGTGGCCCCAAAGCTGACCTGTTATGCTTTTAGCTTTAAAAATGGTCTTAAAATTATGGAAAATCAGAAACAATGCAGCTATTTAAAAGGTAGCTATTTGCAGAGGAGCTTCTGTATATAATTCCATAATTGAGCTCATTCTGCTTGTGTGGTGATGTGATTTTTTTTGAGAAAGTAATCAGTAACACATTTTACATGGTGTTCTGATAGATTTCTTAAATGTGTAATACCACTGGAGAGTTGTTTGTAGAACAAGAGATGACATTTGAAAATATTATTACTCTTCAATACAGTTGACTAAACTGGCTGCAATCAAAACATCAAATTCATATTTTTACTTTTAGTTTAAAAATCAAAAAAAAGTTTTACTGGACTTGCTTTTTAATTTTTTCTTAAAGTACATCATATCTATAGAAAAGCATACATCATAAATTATTGTAGGGTTGGTTCCATAGAGTAGTGGTTAGCATGTCTGCTTTACATGCAGAAGGTCCTGGGTTCGAGCACCAGTGAAGCCACGGCCTATACCCCAGGTGTGCCAGGCCCCGGATGTGTGTGGCAAACATGTGGGAGATGACACCCTACCTTCAGAGATCCATTTTTTTAAGGGAAGATGGCAACATTTGTAGGTCGAGGGTGGAAGTGGCGGGGGCGATAGATAGATAGATAGATAGATAGATAGATAGATAGATAGATAAATAATTCAATGAATTTTCACCTGCTGAACATAATGATTTTTTTTTTATTTAATGACCAGTACCCCAGAAGTCTCACTCATGCCCCTTGCAGTCACACTACTTCCTTTTATTCAAACTTCACAGACTAGCCAGTTCCCTGGCTTCTAACAGCATAAAATAGCTTTGGCTGATTTTGTGTTATACGAATGGAATCATCCAGAATGTCTGCTTTCATGTCTGGCTTCTTTCAGTCAACATCTTTTTTAGTCATTGATTTTGATACATGTAGTTACAGATTATTCATTTTCTTACTGTGTAGCATTTCATTGTGTATACTACAGCTTTTCTGTCCATATTAGAACTGGTCCTTTAAAGCAGCTTGTTATTTTAGAGAAATAAGTAAACTTCTGCCATAATTCTAAATAGAATTATTGTTTTTCCCTTCTAGGCATAAAGCATGAATGTCAAGCAAATGGGCCAGAAGACCTCAATCGGGCTTGTATTGCTGAAAAGCTAGGTGGATCCTTAATTGTAGCTTTTGAAGGATGCCCTGTGTAGGTCATCATTCAGTGCCACTAATCAAAAGCTTCCATGTTTAATGTTACCCTCTTGCTATATAAGTAAAGCAAATACGTTTAGGCCAGGGTCTCACTGAGGGGAAGCTGTTTTGTCATCTGTTAGAGTAAACTAAATATTCTATAAACATGTGCAGACAGCCCTAAATAAATCTAAAATCTAAATTTTATTGGTATGAAATTAAATTCTTATTGGCCAAATGCCTGTTTTGATGAGTTAGCTTGTAAAGATTTTTACTAAGCTCATGATTTTTAATAATGCAGTTCATAAAACAGTACAAGGTCATATGAAGAGAATGTTAACCTCAGCAATTACTTTCTTTAGCTTAAAGAATTGATTGTAATCTGGTTATAATTTTGGCCCCAATTCTTTATTCTCTCTTGAGCTAAACTGAATGGAAAATTATTCTCACAACATGTAATAACACTAATATACTAACTCTAATAAGATTAAGTCAAGAAGTCTTTTAATTCTACCAGGTGTATAATGGAGACTGTCTTAGAATTGTGTACACTTAATAATCAGCACTGTTCTTGCAAAAGCACTCTTTCAAGCACATAGCTGGAATACAGGAAGCAACTGCATGCACCTGGGGTGAACTCTCCACTTACTAGATGAGAAACTGTTCTGAGAGTGACCTAGCATCTTGAGAATCATGGTATGTGCTCAGGAGAATGTGCAGTACCTTGTGACAACTAATTATAATACAAATTAGGGCTCCGTTGTAACACTTTTGTTCATGAAAATGATAAAACAGTATACTGATAAGCTGGGACACCTGGAATATCTGTGTCTCTTTCAGAATTTTGCTGCTTCTGGTACATAAGGTGTTGAAGAACATTGTTTACTCTGGGGCCTGGAAGAATGTCTTAATTTCTTAGAGCAGTTTGTCAGCTAGGTGAAATGGGGAGCAGGCATGACACATGACAACACTCACAGGAAAGCCACCACCTGAGGACACTTGGAAGTGATTGTCTTTAACATCACAGACATAACATTTTGAATATAGGTGCACAGTTCAAGTTAGAAGTAGCTGTATTGGCTTTATATAATAAAGGAAGCATTTTTAACTTATCTCTCGTGATTATTCACATGTGAATAGGGGATAAAGGAGTTTGTCTTCCATATTGGGGGCAAGTCATAGGAGTTTGGGTATTTTGGACAGAGTTAAGGTCACAGCTCCCTCTTATTAAATGAGAAACTTAGTATAAAAGTTGGGGGATCTTATTCCAAATATTTATCCAAATACCAGGCTTTTATCACCTCTGATATATTTGGGAGGCAAAAAAAGACTTTAATCAAAATACTTCTTTCAAAATTGTCTAGAAAATAGTGCTGACTACTGTTCTACTGATAAGCTGCTTGTTATTCTTTAATCCTGAATTTCTTGTTTTGCTATTTGCAGTGCTTTTAGTGATTCTGTATATTAACATGCCTCCCGAGAAGCACTGGCATGCCTAAGGCTGCCCTACTCAAGAATCAGCCATGTAGATACAGCCAGGTATTTGGTCAAGGAGTTTTAGCTTGTGCTATGTGGTATGACTTGTTTAACCACCACTCCATGGGTGTGTTGGGGTGGGGGGGAGGGTGGATTTCAAATAATATACAGGGATATAATATAATGTAAACATCTCCCATGACTTGACTCTTATTCCAGAAATTAGAAGATGTTAATTGTTATGCATCTCTCTACCTATGGGAATTTTTTAGTCTTATTGGATTCCTGAGGTTGGGGTCAAGAATCTGAGCAAGCACGCCAGGTAATTCTGATGCAGAATAGTGTTTGGGACCTCAGATGACATTGGTGAAGAATAAAACTGCAGGTATACTCTGCTTTCAGCAAACATTTACAAGTTTACAAGCGTTAGCACATTACAAAAACAATTGTGGAAAACTGACTTAGGGTTCATCTACTGAATAGTCTTTCACCCTGAGAAAGCAAATTAAGTCACTGCTAACAGAAATTCAGAACTTGACTGTGAAGTTTCTTATTTCAGAGAATATCAATCTGAGAAAACTGAACACAGAGACTCAAATAAGAGGATTAGACTTAGTCGAGTGGTTTCCTTTTTGCAGAGCTGCCCAGAGTACTGGCTGGTCCACACATGGAGTGCAGCTTCTGTTTCTTGACTGGTTTGTCATTCTTTGGACTATCAGAGACTGGATATGCCCAAGGACACATCACTTTCTCATGATTTGGGGGCATTGCTTAAATATGGAATAGTTTCCAGACTGAGCTTCAGCTGAGGCTACAACTGGAAGGACCATTAATTGCATTGAGCCTGGGAGAGGGAAGTTTTAGGAGCCAGGTTTTTGTTGGAAGGAAGTTGGAGTTGTATATAAAATTCAAGCTATGTTTAGCTGGCCAGGGCTGTTCTTGGGCTCTGCCCAGTCCCAGGATAGAGGGGAGGGGACTTACCCAGTTTTCAGCCAGCCCAAGGGGTTAAATAACTTGCCTAATAAGGTCACACAACTCAGGAGCAGCAGAACCGGGTCTCCTGTTTTCTGGTCCTAAGGTCCTCCATTTCTACCCGTGGCAGGTTCTTCACTTCTAAAATCTGGAATTCTAAGGTTAGATCTTATTCAGTGTCAAGAATGAGACTTGAACAGAGAAGGAAAATATAGTTTTTTTGGCTTTGAATCCTGTTAGACCCAAATCTGAAGGCCTAGAGAGAAAGCATTTATGGAGGGTGTCTAGTAGTTTCTAAAATCTTCAGAACTCTCTGACTCTGTTGCTGGTGGTCTGAGCTGCACCCAAACTGTGGCCTCTGTGAAGCCAGGTCTTGGGAGAGCAGTGCTTCTTGTTAGCAGGCCAGCCAGTGCTTTTTAGTTGACAGGTGCTCCAACCCAGCCTGGGTGATTCCTGCCTCCCCATAGAACTTCATTCTAAGTGACTACAAAAGCCAGTGCTCCAGTGTTGTAAGGGTACCACTATATTTGCAGGCCAGAGCACTGAGTGGCCAGGCCAATGAGCTAGGCTCCTGGGCATCTGTTCACGTTGAGGGACACGATGGGGCCTGTCAGCCTCTAGTGCTGGAATCTGCAGAGGGCGGCTGCCTCCCATACCTTACTAGACAGCTCTTTTCCTCCTTCCCCAGCCTGATGAGGGAGCTTTGCCCAGAAAGAGCCCTGGCCACAAGGCCAGGCTGAGGCCTGGCAGGCTGCCTGGCAAACTCTGGCTCCCTCTGCTGGCCTGGGAGATGCCACTGCTGGGCCGGTGGGAGGCCTGATGACAGACCCTCAGCTTGAGCTGCAAGTGGTCACCAATGCAGCGTTTTCCTGAGTACCATAGGGCTTCACACTCTGCACTTTGTCTTACTTCCTCGTTACAGCCTCCCTTTCTGTCCTTTCAGACTTGACCCTTCTTCCCTTCCCTTGACAAATGCCTCCTGTTCTGATGTATGCTGGCTCCGGCTTAAGCTCACTTCTCTGGGGAGCTGTCTCAGATTTTCCAGCACCCTGATCTCCATATAGTCACAACACACAAGTGCCACATAGCATGCTGAGGTGGCCCATAGACCACATGCTGAGACCAGGACTTGGTCATGCAGGCTGAGGTCAGCACTGCCCAGCCCCTTGCAGATGTTCGATGTGTAGGGGCTGAAGTCAGCTGAAGCAGAGGTCCCCAAACCCCTGTGGCCTGTTGGGAGCTGGGCCGCACAGCAGAAGGTGAACAGCAGGCCAGCGAGCAAAACCATCTGTATTTGCAGCTGCTCCACCAGTACTAGCATCACCACCTCAGCTCTACTTCAGCTCATCAGGCATTAGATTCTCATAGCACTGGTCTGTGGTGCCAAAAAAGTTGGGGACACTGAGCTAAAGGACACAGGTATAACAAAATACATCCCAAGGTCTTGAGGTTCCTATAACAACCATATCAGAGAGGAGTCAAACGTACCTAAAAGGTGCCTGCAATAGAGACGTCCCAAGGCAGGTGGTAGAGACTCTAGCTCTTGGGCTGCCTTTCTGAGGAAGCACCACTCTCCCCTCCGGCTGGTCCTGCTCTTGATGGTAGGCCTTTCTCCAGCCAAGTTCAGGCAATCAGAATCCTAAGGATTCTGAGGCTTGGGAGGGAGATGGAAGTGGGATAGTGTTTGCTCCAGGCAGCCCCTTGATGGAACTGATTGATGTCTGTTCCCAAGACCTTGGGCTGCTTAGCTTTACCTTCCATTCCTGGAATGTTTCAACCCCTCCTCACTCGGCCTCTAAGTCAATTTTTAACATGAGCTTCAGATTCCTATTTCTTACAAAGTCCCTGACACACCTCTTGGCCCAAGAATCCCTTGGCTCATACTGTCTTAAGCCACCAAGTACAGTGAATCTGAGGATCTAAAGAAGTCTCAGCTGGCTACTCCAGCCTTGGTCTGCCCTCCTGAGGCATGGATCTTTTTCAAGCCCAAGCCAGGACAGAGACCCCCTTATTCACTCATGGAGCTCATTTTACACAGTGGCATAGGCCACCCACAGCTCTGCTCAAGGTAACCTCAGAAGCTCAAGGGTGGGGACTGTAATCAGTGCATCTGGCCACCAGGCATCCCTGATCATTCCACCTAGTGGGCACTGCAGTCTAAGTGGCACAATGGGGAAAAGTGCTGGGGATCAGGAAGCAACAAGTTTTGACCCCATTCTAGGCAGAACTGTTGGTTCCCTGACTTTGAGAAACCAAAAACCACACTTGCTCTCTCCTAAGGGAGCCAGCCTCAATTCGTTCCTCATTCCAGGCACAGCAGCCAGTGGGGGAGCCCCAGCAGAAGAGTAAACAAGACTGCAGTGCCGAGCAACAATGTTGGTTTTAATGGCATTAACATCCAGGAGGTCACACATCAGTTCTGGTTGGCAACTTCTTCCAGGGGTGAGGGGTTGATGCCTTGTTGGGCTGGGCCCCTCTAGTCTGTGTCACAGCCTGAAAACTCACCCTGGTCCACCTGCCTCCCAACTCCCACCCCCACTGAAAGACAAAACAATTGCACTGATTGACATACAGAGAGCCAGAGGGTCCCGGCCTCCCCAACACACACCCCAAGGTCTGTCACACAGTTGATAAGGGCTTTGGCGTCTGCTCGGCGGTGGTCCAGGGCTGGTCCTGGGGAGTAGTGTTTATCGAAATGTGACAGAGGTTCTTTTACAAACGGGGGGTCTGGAAGATTCGTGTGGTTCTAAGAGACTCTCATCTCTAATGGCTTCTTTCAGCTACTGGAGTTGGGCCTGAATAATGAACGCTGTGGTTTGTTTATTTGTAGGAATGTATAAGGCATTTTGGTAAATTGAATAGTAACTTCTTTTTCCAGGAGACTCAGACAGAGGTGCCCTCTTTTGCGCCGCCACCATCCTCCTGTGAAGAGGGCAGAGAGAGAGAGAGAGAGAGAGAGAGAGTGAGAGAGAGAGAGAGAGAGAGAGAGAGAGAGAGAGAGAGAGCGCGCGAGAGAGCGCGAGAGAGCGCGCGAGAGCGAGAGCGAGAGCGAGCGAGCGGGAGAAAGAGGGGCTGGGGCCAAGGAGCCAAAAAGCCAAGGAGAGCACTCATCCCAACCCCTAGGGATCTCCAGTATCCCCTGGATTAACACCCCACACCACTCCAAGCCCTTCAGAGAACACCCAGCATGTCTGGAGAACCAGAGCTGACTCCTAGGACTAGAGGAGACACCTGAGAGTTGGCAGGAGATGAGCTCCGAGTTCGAGTGAGGACCCTAGTCCCTCAGGCTGCAGAGTGAGAACCTGGGCTGGTAGCAGGGGGTCAGAGACCTGCTTCTCACTAAGGGGAGCCATAGAAGGGTGGGTGCTGCATATCTTGATGCTGCCTTCAGAATTCTGTCCCCAACACTTCCTTTCCCAAGTCTGTATCTCCAATTTGTCCTGCTTCCCAGGAGTCCTGGGGTTCCCAGTACTATGCCCAGCCCTGCTCAGCAAACTCTGGAGTGAGCCAGTGGCCAGGACACTCACTGTTTTGTCCAGCTGCTCTTGCAACTTCTTTACTGTGTCTTTCTCCTTTGCCAGCTGCTCCTGGGTCGTCTTCAAAAGCTCCTGTAATTTGGTGGCAGCACGTCCCAAGTCACTTGTTAACTTCTTTTCTTTTTCTAATCTCTCCTGTGGGTTAGAGGGTTGAAGGGGATCAGCCTTCATGTGTCACACATCAGAAAGGCTACCTGGCTATACTCATGAGGCCCAAAGCTCCAGGAACTGGGAGCCCTCTGAGGGTGGAAAATGTCGTCTCCTGGTCACCCCGAGATAAGGAGTGATGGCTGGGAGCAAATAGTCCATATTAGAGTTAGGTCTTTGTCCTGTCTACCAGAAATGCCAGTATAACTTCTTTCCTATGACACTGGGGATGTTTTAATACACATTGTTCAAGGCAGGAGCCACTCAACACATGTGGCTGCTGAGCACTTGCAATATGGCTGCTGTGACTGAGGAATTAAACTTCGTTTTATTAAATTTAAATTTAAATAGCCACATTGACTAATGGCTGCTGTGTATGACACTGGAAGTTTACGGACTGCCCCCACAACCCTTCACCAAGTAGTCTGGACCGTGCTCAAGGGGCTGCAAGATGGCTCCCTTCCCACTCCTGCCTCAGATGGTGACAACAGTAAGCGAGCGCCAAGAGCTGGCCCTGCTCAAGCCTTGGAGCAGAGCCCACCCTTCTACCTTCAGCTGCGTGGCCACCTCTGCTTCTGCAGACTCAAGGGGGCTGGTATGAAGCTTCTCCAGCTCTTCCTGTAGCCGGCATGCTGTGTTCTGAGCCTTGGCAGAGAAGGGGCAGCGGGGTCAGGACATGGGTTCTGACTGCACAAACCCAACTGGCCCACTTGGGGATGGGAAAGCACCCAGCATGAAGGGGTGACGGTTCAACACTATGGACAGGAGGCAGGTGACCTACTGTATAACAACACTGCCTTGGGAGACACCCTCCAGACCCACACCCTGGGCTACATTCCCCACCATCCCTGACATGGCCAGTGGTTCAGGGCCTCCTAGGTAGGGTCTGACCTCCTCAAACTCAGCCATGAGCTTCTGCCGCTTTGTCTGCTCATCCTCCAGGATGGCTTCTGTCTGCTCCAACTGTGTTTTCAGCTGCATGGGAATATCACAAACATACTTTGAGAACCTGGTGGACTCTCTTAGGAGTCCAGGGCTCCTAAACAGGCTGGGACCAGGGGGGCTCCACTTTCTAGCTGCTTCTAGTGTTCCCGCCTTTCCCTGCCTCTGACCAGCTGGAGTGGCCTCTGCCTGCCAGCTAACATTTGCAAAGTTCCCCGTTTGGGGAGATGGTGCCTCAGCCTCTGGGCATAAAGGTTTGTGTGGCTGAAGGAAATGCTGCTGGGACTTTTGACCTCAGGCACCTTTAATGAGACCCACAGGACAAGGATGCCTCAGAGCCGTCCCACAGCAGTATCCCCAACTCAACAACCTCACTGCTGTCCTGGTGTCAGGCCCCTGCCTCCTGGTGAGGGCTCTCAGAGGCAGTTACTTGGGTCAAAACATCCCAGCAAGGGTCACAGTGGGAGATCAGATCCCTACTTGCAGGCCTGGCTACCCTGCCTCCTTCTTCCAGTTCCTTCCCTACTTGTGGTTAGGATGGAGCCTCTTAATAACTCCCCACCTGGCTACCTTCCATGCCCTTTCCTCTCCTCTGTGGCTTTCTCAGAACCTAGGTGACCCTTACCTGGAAATCTGGATAGAGTGGGGTGGGGAGAGAGGGAAGTAGATGCTGCAATTAGCAGGTGTTTTAGCCAGGACAGAGGCCTGTCATCTCTGTGCTCCAATTAGGGTGAAGGTGGGTGGAGAGGGTGGTTAGTGACAGACATCTGAGGACTGGCTCACCACCCTAACCTCGACAGGGTCCTGCTCTGTTGGGGGGCCATCTCGGGGAGCAGCCGGAGACCCAGCTACATCACCATCCTCTACGTGGCTCTTCATCTCACTCAACTGTTGCCTGACCTGAAATAGGGAGGAGTGGGTTTGTGCAAACACTCAGCTGGAGGCATGCCCACCTTGCACACACATACAGACCTCCTTTGGAGGACCCCAGATGCTCTCAATAGCCAAAGCCCTTACAGGGGACCTGGTTTGATAACTGATCTGTATTGGAGTCCCCATACAGATTCACTGGGGCAGCAGGGCCGATGCCACGACCCCTAACCTAGGCCAAACCGAGTGAAACCCAGGGGCCAACAAAGTGCCTAGGCTGGCCTGACACGTGTGCTCTGCTCTAAGCTCAGCTGGCATGCAGCTCTCCTCAGGAGCAAGGTGACCTCTGATGGACACAGCACATACAAAGCTAAGGAACCCAAAAGTGAATAAGAGGCAGCGGACAGGCTCAGCACAGACAACACTATGTCCTCGATTCCTTCTTCTAGACACAGTCCACTGTTCAGAGCCCTTTATTGGGTACAGGAAGATTATGAGGTGATACTGTTGCCTAATAAGGTCCTCCCACCCTGAACTCCATTGCTGGGGGCAGGTGGCACATCCAGTGGTCCCCAAGCCTCCAGACTATTGAGCCTCAATCTGGTCACCCATTAAGCTCAGGTAAAGGTTCCAGTTGGGACCCTTAGCATGAGCTCCTCAGGGAATGTGGGTAATCTCAGGCCCTATCCAACAGATGCTACTCCAAGGGGAACCCCAAGAGTGAGGGTCCTGCTCCCTCGCTTCCTTCCCTCCTGACAACCACTAAAGGCAAAAACTAAATTGTCCAGGCCAATGACAAAGATACTCAGAGGGGTCTTCTTCACATGTGCCTCATGCTTGAGGCAGTACCCCTGGGGCCTGTCACCCAGACCTGGCTTTGATGGGTAGTAGCCCCCTGGCTCAGATGGTGACTCTGTCTGGAGCACATGCACCATGCAGGGGGCTGCTCGAGCTCAGCGATGCTGCTGTGGGAGTGGCAGTCCATGCACCAGACCTTCATTCAGTCTCCTCACAGAAAACCAGTAAAATCTACTTTTATTGAAAATCTCCCAATTTCTAAATGTTATCACACTGATTCAAGATTAAAAAAAAAAAAAAGTGCAGATCAAACACAACACAACACAACACATACAGGCTGCTATTTGCATCCCCAGCCTAGAGGTGGTATAGGGACTAGTGGGTCCCTGCTTGTCAGCTGGGCTGACCCTGCCAAGGAGAGGACTGTAATCAGACACCAAGCCTGAAAACCAGAAGACACAGAGGCTACCTGCACAGAGGCTACCTGCACAGCAGGGAGCTTTGCAAGTCTACTTCTACTGCTAGGCGTATAGCAGGCCTCCCTCCCCCACCTGTGGTTGAACCAAACTAGTCTCAGCCACCACTACAGAGAGAAAAAGCCCAAGTCCCACATAGAGCAAGACTCGTGCTAGCAGCCATGGGGTAGAGAGCAGTGAGGCCCAGAGAGGCCCCAGGTGACGCTGGGCTCACAGGGATCAGACCACCCTGAGCTCCCAGCACTGTGGCCGGGGACCAGTTTGTACTAGGGAAGATGGATGGTGAGGTCTGAGCACATTGGTCCTGGCAGCCACGGGCCCAGTTTGGAGTTTTGAGCAAACGTGTAAGGAGCACCTTCAGCACAGACTGATCAAAACCTGGCCCAAATACCAAATCAGTGCATATGCCCTGTCACACTGTGTTACCTTTGACAGGATATAAAAGAACATTGGAAATTGATCACTCACGCATACACACACACACACACACACACACACACACCCCACCCCCTCACCCCCATGTCACAAGCCACTGCCCCACCCCAGATTCACTCACCAGGGCGAGCTCATTGCTCTGTTTTTGGGCTTCGCTTTTGGCTGCATCCAGCTGAGATTGAGATTCTAATAAAAGTTGCCTCAACTTGGGGAGAAAACACCCAGGTGATGGGGAGAAGGAAAGAAAAGAGAAAAACAGCTCCTGTGAGTTAGCACCTAAACATACAATCTAATACATCTGTGTAACCTAAACCCTTGAGAAAACTGCAGGGCAGAGCAGGCATGGACTACTGGGCCTCTGGCAGCTCTTGTCTTTTTTGATGACTTAGGAAGCTTGACATTCACTGCGCTTCATCTGGGGCCTTTACAAATGTTTATAGATTATCTCGCAAAATAAGGCCAAAAGTTTGAGATCAAACCAGAATTGGCAGTGCCAGGTTTGTGCTTTCTGCTTCCGAAGGAAGAACACAGGATCAGATTTAAATTCATTCCCTACAGAAACGGTGTCACTAAGCCAGATGGAGAATTCTCTTCTGTGAGGCTGACATGACTTCACCCCTGCCCTGTCAGCCAGATTGCCTTTTTGAAATCTGCCCATGACACCTGAGGATGGCCAGCCTAACACCTAGAGTAAAGCCTGAGAACTGGGACTTTGAGCTCAGGTTAACCAGAGCTGCTGAGGAACAATTCTGAGCAGGCTGAGACCCCATTGGGAGACTCACCCCTGCTACCTCCTTGGCGTAGCTCTGGCACTCAGCACTGGCGGCAGCCATGTGCTTCTCCAGCTCTGCTTCCAGTTGTGAGGTATGTTCCTTCACCTGGACATGCACATGCACATGCACAAGCACATGTCAGAGGCCTTGAGTTGGCCACCAGGGAACAGGGCGATGGGGCAACAAGTGTGGCCAACTTTGAGAAACCTCCATGGCCCTATCAGCTATGGGGCCAACAAAGGCCAGGCAGAAATGACCCAAGGCAACAGAACACCTCACTGAAAATGGTACTCAAGCTCCAGCACTCCTGGGTCCTGACATGTTCTCAGGACCTCAGGAGCCAAGGAAAGGAGAGCTTTTAGATTTACTTGCTAGGTATATACCAGGGGTACTTTCTCCAAGGCCCAAACTGACTATGTGACTGCAGAGGGCAACAAGGCCACCTCGCACAGCTCCCATGATTCAAAAGGTCACTGCAGAAGCCACTGTTTACCAGGGCATTCTATACAGGGTTCATACTGTCCCAGGCTACTCAGGTTGAAAATGCTCTCAAGGAAAAATAGGAATGACAAGATCCTCTAGGTTCTCTTAAGACATGTGTTCCACAACAGAAAATAACCAACACAGACTCTGTAATAATGTCTCTCTATAATAAGGAAAATAGTTCTTTGAGCAAAACCCTCACACATACCTGATCTGAACTTTCAAGTTCTCCTTTCAGCTTCTCTATAATCTCTTCGAGATGTTTCACTGTGACCCGTGACTACAAAGCAAGAAGAAGGCCTAAAGTCAAATATGAGCCCCATCTCTCAGGAAGTTCCATGGTACCCACCCACTCCAGGCATGACACAATAGCTTCTTCCTGGAGATGAATGGGGCAGGGGATCTCCTTGAGATTGAGAAGTCAGCTGTTATTCTGTAATCACCATCTAAATATGACATCACCAAAAAACAGCAATGTGACTATCTCCCAGATGATCCCCTCTGGATTTCCCAGCTGTCTGTCTTAAGTTATGTTTGAATTCCAAGGGAAGGTGGACACCCTGGAGCGATACTTATGTCACTGGACCCTGGGAAAGGTCAGAGGGCCCAGGCTGTACCTTTTTGAGCTCCTCTTCCGTGGCGCTGACTTTGGCCTTCCACACCTGCTCCTCCTCTTCCACACTCTTCTGCAAGTCTCTGAGCATGCCCTCCTGGGGAATGGGCACTGAGGCAGGGCCCTCTCCGTGGAGGACCCACCCCACATAAACATACAATTCTGTCTTCCTGTCCCCTTGGCCCCCCTGTGATGACTGCCTGGATGATTTTGTCAGTGTCACATGGGGAGCAAGGTGGACCACGGTCCTGGAGTGGGGCCCTCTGGCCAGTGTCTGAATGAAGTCTGCAGGCCACACAAGAGAATGAGGGCTGTGACCCAAATGAGGTCATAGGGACTCTCATCTCTGCTGGGTTTGCCTCTAATGCCCACTTCACTGGCCCAGAATGAGGGGCACAGGATGGGGTCAGAGTGGAAGGGCTGGACCCAGCTTTGCATCTGGAGTCAGAGAGCACAGCTTCAAGCCCGCTGTCAGCCAAATGCTCACGCCTTTCTTTCCTTCCCTAGACCATTCCTTGTTATGACCAAGTCTCTCCATCTCCCTGAGAGTAGCCCCAAACTTGCAACTCAGCCCTTTCCTCAGCTTAGAAGCAACAAAGATCTGAGCCCCTTACTCTGCCCTTTTACCATTCAGCCAACAAAATGGGGTCCAGAGAGGGACACAGATTTGCCCAAGGTCCCAAAGAACAAGTGTTTGAACCCAGAACTCTTTTCAGAGGGCACAGTGGGCTCTTCCATACCACTACCTGCCTCTTGCCCTACAGGCCCTGAAAGCTCGTTTTCCCAACAGTGCCCTACAAGATGGTCAGCCAAAAGCCTAGCTGGAGACTGCGGTCCTCATGTCTTACTGTTTCTGCCAGGATGGTGCGGTACTGGTCACACTCTGCCTGCAGGGTGCCCTGGGTCTCCTCGGCTTCCCTCAGCTTGGATGCCAGGTCCTGAGGGCACAGGGCAGAACAAGGGTCTGCTTAGCCAAGCACAGGGTTTATCCAGCTGAAACAACTCTGGACACCTCCCTTCTTGAGGACCAGAGAGCAAGTGACAGCCTGTGAGAGCGTGCATGTGCCATGCTTACCAAGGAGGGCTCCATGTTTACTGGCGGCTGTTTTAGCAGTTCTAAGCCTTTCTCTTTGAGTTCCTGGAGCCACTCAGCATAATTCTGCAACAAAAATGTGTAAGTGGGGCCCAGTAACATTCTGGGTAAGCAGTGGGGTCCCAGAGAGCAGCCTCCCCTACCTTGTGGGCCATGTCAGAGAGTGCAGGGAGCAGAGCCAGCAGGGCCTCCTTGGTCTGTACCTCAGTCAGGCTGAGCTGCTTCTCTGATTCTTCCTGTGAGGTTAAGATGGTATTCAAATGTAGTGGTTTAAGGCAACCCCCAGGAGGTATCCCTGGAGATGACTGGGTATTCACCCCCAGGAAGGGGGAAGGACAAGAATCAAAGAAGATAGGTGGCTCTGCAGGGCTGATAGGGAAGTGTGTGTGTGTGTGTGTGTGTAGGCATTGTTTAGCCTCAGTAGCCAGTTCTGTAGCCATGAGTTAGGAGCTACAGCTGGCTGGGAGTGACTGGACCCAGCAACCCGGGAGGGAGGGAGGGAAGGAGGAAGGGAGGGAAGACCAGTCCTCTCACAAGGAAAACCAGAAACCAACCCAGCAGGGATAAAGATTTAGTTGGGATCATCTCTTTCCCAAAGTGTGACTCCATGCTGTGGCTAAGCGTTCTGGGCCAGCAACCCCATCCATCCTCCTTGAGGCTCCCCACTCAAAGCATAAAGAAGGAATGGAAGAAGGGCCAAAGGAGCTATAAAGTCAAGTCTAGGACAGAAGCATCTGCTAGGGATAGATCAAATCCCTTCTCCACGGCCTAGGGGGTGGCTGGGGTGGCTGCAGATTTCTAGCTAAAAGGTCTTTCCCTAATAACCTGTTCTCTGCAGGGTGAGCCTATTGCCAGCCCCCCATAATCTCAGCACAGCTTGAGCCCCAATGGCAGCATAAGGAACTCCAACTGAATATGAACCATCACGTGCTGTTCTAGAACACACGTATAAACAGCTGACAAATGGATGCAATGCATGAACACAGAACCCACGTGGTCTGAACTTGGGTCTCAGAAAAGGATTCTTCTTGGCTCACCTATTGATCCACAGACAATGCCAATGGCCTGCCATGGACCCCCTAACCTGTGACCACCATTCAGGCCCCCAGTCATGGGAGTTCGAGGACAGAACCAGAGGACCTGGAGGCTACCTCCTGTCTTTATCTGGCTGCATGACCACAAGCAAGTCAGATGACATCTCTGGTCACAGATTTTGCATTTGTGACAGAAAGGCTCCAAGGTCACTCTGGGGAGTCTAAGTACAGCTGCCACAACTGGACAGAGGCCAGCCCTCAACCTCCCACCTTGTCCTGGGGCCCTATCTCAGGCTTCCTAGGAGGCTCATGAAAGTCAATGCAAAGCTCTCGATAACAGTAGTTGAGGCCTCTACTTGCTCCTGCTGTAGGCCACATACCCCAGCCATGGCCTCAGCACTGGCTCCTGGCCCAAGGCTCCAGAGGTGATGTCAGGGATCCAGACACTGAGATGCCTGCATTCTCCCCAACCTGGGCTGCATGGAGCATAGGACCAATGTGGACTTCAAGACCAGTGTGTGCTAAAGATGTCTTTCCCTTCTGTGACTTAATGTAAAGATCGATCATAGAACTTACTGGGCCAGGATTTCAGAGGGCCTGAGAAACCAGAAGGATCAGACAAAATATCAGAGTTTTGAAGACAGCTCAATGTCAAGCTCACTAAAAGGTGGAGCAGCCAGGTGGGCTCACAGCCCACACAGCCTCTGTCTCTATCCCCTGATGGCAAAGGGCCCAGCTGAGTAAAAGCAATCAAGGGTACATTTTCCCTCTTTGTCTTAGGGAGAAATGAAGGGAGGGGAGGGAAAAAGAGAAAAAGGGAAGGAGAGAGATGCAGGAGTTGGGGCACTCTGTATGCCAGCCTCTCGGAGGGGCCCTGGTATGGATTTCTGAGACACTCCAGGGCCAAGGCTGCTCTGCAGGCATTTAGTGCATTTTATGGTTTGCTAAACTACACAGGTGCTGCTGATCGAGTCTTGACTAGCAGGCGAGTCTGAGGACCGGATTCTGACCTTGGCCTGGGTCAGGGAGTGCAGCTTCTCCTCAAAAGCTCTCTCAGCCAAGGCCATTGCTTCCATCGCCTTCCAGTTCTTCTCTCGGAGATCCTGGGAGAAGATGTGGAAAAGGTCAGAAGCCAGGCGAAGTAGCTGCTGACACATTTCCCATGAGTTGCCAGTCTCAGAAGGTATAGACTCCACAGGGAGCCTAAAAAAGACAAAATGCCTTTTCTCTTGGTCCACATCCATTGGGCATCTCTTGGGTAGTACTAACACAAGGCCAAGGTGTCACAGCCTACTATGGGGTGGCCATGGTATGAGGGGGTGAAGAGGCTGAGCATCCTTTCAGGGAAACACTGGAAGAAAGGAGGGTCAATCTGGCTCCTATCACCAAAATGTAAGTGATGACTCCTTGGCTGACCCTGTACAGCTGGGGAGAGCAGAGGAGTCACCCAAAAGCCCAAACTCTGTGAGGGGTGATGGGCAGGCAGCCCAGTGGGGAAGATACAGCTAAGGCTTCTTTATACCCCCACAGAGGAGGCACTTCCACACCCTTTTTCCTGATGCTAGCCTCGCCTCCTCAGTCCAAGGTGAGTACATGACCCTGGCCAGGCTAATCAGCACGTTCTGTCCCCATCATGAGGGCTAGGGAGAACATGACCAAGGCTGTTCCAATGGGAGTCTGCCCTGGGACTTTGGATGTACCCAAGAGGAAGAGAGGCTCCCCAAGCCCCCCAAAGTAGGTAGGCTTTCAGCAGTGAGTAGCACGATGGGACATAAAGGGGTAGATGGGCCCCTCCCTGACTAGTCCTCATTGCCCCTTCAGTCCCAGTATATACACAGACACATGTCCGATACTCACGTTGTTCTTCACTTTCTGTTGTTCGACTGCCTCCTTGAGCTCAGTTGCCTCCTTTTCCAGACACCATACCTGGGACTCTAGCTCCTTGAGGCTGAAGGGAGATAGCAGGATCACTGCCAGGCTCTGAGGGGCCGCAGCCCGTACAGTCCTATCTTGGGAGGTCCCCTTTCTCTGCCTAGGCCCCCATCCTAGCCAGAAGCAACTCCCACTCTACCAACCACCTCACAGGGCACAAGCTTTTGGGGAAGCCACAGCAGCCACCCTGACCCCTCCTCCCTCCACTCATCCTGAGTGCTCAAGGACCAGTATGCAAACCCCAGAGGCTACCAGAGTCCCGCCTCATGACAATGTCCATTGAGACTGCAGAGGTCAGATCAGCCACAGTGACCAGTGCAGAGTCTGGCCCTGACAGTCGTGTTTTCAGGAAGCTTTCTGCTCTAGTGAAGAGCCTATTGCCTACACAGTTTCTGCTCAACCTGGTCCTGCTCCATTGCCACAGAACATGTTGACTGGCGTTCAAAAGACATGGGGTAGGCCTTCTCAGAGGACACCTGAGCTAGAGACCCATACAGTGCTGTCACCTGCATATCTATTGAGACTCCAGATGCCATTACTCTCAGTTCACTGGGTACAGTGGGACCATACTCTGTCCAAAACCTAATTCTGCTGAGACCTGAAGTCTCTTCCCTCGGTTCTGGGCCTGGGCTCTGAGAAAGCAGCCCCAAGATGACCCCAAGATGCCACAGGGTTGGCAAGATGTTGGTCTCATCTTTTCACACCCCTCTTCAAATTAAAGGGCCCAGTGGGCTTTGCCCACTCTCATTATCCAGAAAGTGAAAGAGCTAGAACTGTACTAGCTATTCTGAGGAACAAGCTTCAAATAGACATTAAGGTCACCTTCTGCATTAAGATGTAGAATTAAGACTAGGAATGCCCCAGGGACATGTGAAATCTAAAGTCCAGAAATGATCATGCTGACTTGAATCAGCACAACCAGAGCCACTTGGAAAGTGGCAAAGAAGAAGCCCTGCTCGGAGGGCAGGGGGGCTGCCACTGACACCAGATGGGACATATATATCTGTATTAATTATTGTGGGCCCTGGTCAAAACCTTTTTGAAAACCACCATTCTAAAGCATATTAGGACTAAATGCAACAATTTCAGTGTGGGCAGAGAACACTAGTTGTCCCAACCACCCTATCTGGAATGGACTCCCACTATACACCACCTCACATTTGTATTCGAAATACAGTTTGCAACTGGCCTTGAAGACAGTTTGTTAACTTCTTGGATGTTGGTTTCAGGCCCACAGAACCTTAACCCCACCCTCAAAGCTCCAATGAGACCCCTCACAGCTATTTCCTCCAACTCCTACATTATGCAACAACCTGCCTCCAGCAACTCCCCAAGTGGGTCCTCAAAAGAACAAGGCCCTGAGAAAGAAGACTCAGTAGGCTGGTGGCAAGCACGCATTGAAAACCCACACCCTTCATGGCCTTCTTGAGTTCTAGAATATTGGGGCTGGATCACTCATTTCTACCCAGGAATACGACAACCTGGTCTAGATACAACTTTCAAATAAATTGCGGAGGAAAAAAATTTCTAGCAAACACATCTGCATGACACAAAAAATTGGAATCAACTCTATTTGCACCATGAATCCAGTATGGTAGTAATTCGCTGTGTGGCCCAATAATCTGACCTTAAAAAAATAGAAAAGCGAAAACTTAAACAAACACAACTTCTCTACCCCAACAAATATCACAGGAAACAAAGTTTGCCCAGGCTTTCTAGAAAAAAAGCATACTGGGAAAAAAAGATGGAGAGGGTTTGATTCTGGGTTCCACAAGGCGTTTTGGGCCCTCTGGGTAGCTGGCTTCTTTCCAAAGCCCCCAAACCCTGAAGCCTGAGGCCAGAAAACATGGGGAAGATGACTCATTGGTAGCAGCAACCAGAACAAGAAAAACTTGTTGGCTGATAGCCAGGGGCACGTCTGACCATCTGCATAGGGACACCCTCCATAGGGCACCCCCATGTGGCTGCTCTGTGGAACCCTAGCCACCCAGCCACCTCCCAAACCCATGGGCAACTTCTTAGGGATGCACACCCCAGAGGTGACAGTTCTAAGGACTCCAGGCCCCCCAACTTGGGCCATCACACCCAGGTGTCAGCTCCAGCCTTAGCACCAGCATAGCCTGGTGCTGGGCTGCCAACACAGAGGTAAAATAAAGCCCGCCAGCAGTGAAGTTACCTCACAAACAAACCTGCAACTTGGTCAGCTCTGAACTGCACCAACATCCCAAATCTGTGCAAAAAGCCTGGGCCACCTCCCAGGTTCTCCATTCTGGGTATAACCATTTTTCCTATTTGATATATGAACTCTGTCCCTAAAATCTCTCATCTGTAGACATAGAAAGAATTCCCAACCCTTCCTCATCAAGACATGGATTGACGGGTGGGAGCAGAAGGTCCGAGCCCCATGATGAGGCACCTGCTACTCTCCACACAGATGAGTCTTGCTCTATAAGAGGAGGCAAGGAGCTATTTGCAAAACTGCCTTCTTTCCTGTCCAGGCACATCCCCTGTTTTCAAAGCCACTGGAGGGACAGAGGAAAGGCAGAGGCTTCTGAAAGGGTTCTTCCCAGGGGAGCCATGTGCCCCACTAAAAGCCGTGGCTCCCAGGTCCTGGGCCACCTTGTGCTGAGGCTAGAGCCCTCCATCTCGACTTACCGGGCCTGCTGCTGGTCAGCCTCCACTTGACTGGCCTGAAATGAAAAACAGAAAGAAAGTTCCTTAGTCACCATGTGACTCACCTCACTTGGCAACTAGTCAGGGTGGGGTCCATTTGTTCTCATCCTTCTACACAGGGGGGTCAGGACTCCATGGCATTCTCCCTCACCTCCCATCAGTCCTGGGGAGGAGGTGTCGGCTAACCTGCGTGTCCTGGGCATCCCGGCCCTGGCCTGCCTCCAGTAGGGCCTCAATGGACTGGATTCTCTCTGTGAGCTTTGAGTTTTCTGTCCTGGACTCCTTGAGCTGCCCATGGAGACCACTCAGCTCTTCGCACTTGCTCTTCACCTCTGCCTCAAAGGACTGTAATTTGCTGTACAGCTCTGTGCCAAGACAAGCAAAGCAAGAGTGGGTGAAGGGCAGGAAATATCCAAGATAGACAACCCACCAGCCCCTCAGCACATGGGCACTAAGGATGCCCTCCCCTGCCTCCCCTGTGTGCCAGGGAGTTTAAGACATACTTCTGACTGCTGGGGCATCTTATTATCTACTGGAGAAAGTCACACCCTGGCTTTGTTCTCGAGGACTCATTAGAGTAGACTGAAACACCTTCAGCTCACTCATGGGAAAATGACAGAAATCTAAAATGGATGTCAGCTATAGTTTCTAAAAGTTTGTTCTCTAGGAGATTGCTCACATTAGTTGAGACCAAAGGCAGGGGCCTTCTATGGGTATCCTCCCTCGATGACCTCAGATAAGTCCCATGCTGTAAATGTTAACCATGTGTCTGTGACTCTGCAAAGTTCCGCAGCCCTGGTCTCACCCCCAAACCCAGGCTCAGCTGCCTGCCACTTCCAAATGAAGCTCTGCTTAGGCAACTGGAACATAGCACTCTTGACCTCCCCATAATGGCTGCTCTGCTTTTCTGTACCCTCACTGCACAATCATCAAGGTCAATAGATTCTACATCCATTGTCTGCCAAGTCCATTCCCCCAACTCACCAGTACCTCTGTGGCTGTCTTTTGGCCTGAATGAGTGCAGTAGCCTCATCCCTGGTCCCTTGTGCCACTCCTGCCTCTGGTCTATTCCCTACCCAGTGCCAGAGCATCCAAAAGTGCAAATGGGATCATGTTATCCCCCTGACCTAAATGCTCTGAGCATTCTCATCACTGAACATAGCACCCACACTCTTCATAGGGAGGGTCACCTGGGCCCTACCCATCTGGCCCCACACTGGCCACTTGTCTTCTTGCTTCAGTCACACTCACTAAACTTCTGTTTCTTGTACAGGCAAAATTCAAGTTCATTCCCATTTGAAGGAGTGCTGTGCTATCCATTTCGGTCCCTTCCTTGTCTCTATGAGCCTGGTCCCTTCCTAGAATACAGACCTCAGCTTAAACATCCCCTCCATCTGCCCAATCTAAAGCAACACTTTGCCTATTAGAGCTGGGATCAGCAAACCAAGTCCATGGGCTATCCTTGTTTTTGTAAATAAAGCTTTACTAGAATACAGCCTGGCCTGTCTATTTATTATCTGGGGCTTCTTCTAAACTATGGCAGCAGATCTGAGCAGTTGTGACAAATATCATCTGGCCTACAAAGCCAAAAATATTTACTACCTGGCTCTTAACAGAAATAGCTCACTGGCCCTACCCTAGGTCACATTGGCTATTTGAAGGCCATAGAGCATGTGATCCTGTTGATGTGTGCCTCTCTACCTACCTATGCCTGTCTCTCCTGTTAGAATGCTGCCCTCATGCCTACTGTTTCACTCTTAGCCCTATCCTGGTGCCCACAGCTGTGCTCATCCCATGATGTTGCTCAGGAAATACTGGTAAGCAAGTGACCACTGAGCTATAACTGACGTCATCTGTCTTCTTTCTTTAGAGGCCCTGGGTGCTCTAGACTTCGCCATCCTCTTTTGATTTGAAAGGTGACCTGTGAACATTGGGGGACCACAAGCCCACCTTCCAAACCTGGCCTCTTGGGCTAACTTAGCAAGGAGACAGAAAGGTCCAGAAGTCAGCCGAGAAGGTGAGCAATGAACTCAGGAGTATCTCAGCCCACCCACAGCCATTGGCTCCAGGTGGGGCTCCATGGCAAACAAGGCTGGAGGTGGCTGCATATTCAGCTTACCACTCACTCCCAGCCCAGCCTTCAAATGTTCTACCCCCCACACCCAACCCTCATAAGCTCTACCCCAACCCAGTCCTCACAGGCTCTGTCAGGGTGCCCAGCTCTCTCATGGGGATGAGCCTCACCCCTGTACTTCTATTCTGTCCCGACAGGGCACAATCTCTGCCTCATAGACTTTCTGAGGAACCAAATCCAAGATCTCATGCTGCTCTGCCTGGCAAGACTTTACCACCTAGCCCAGAGGCTCTGAGCCAAGCCTCCGCCCTCACCGGTCAGCTGCTGCTGCTGTTCCTGGGCCTTTTCAGCATCTGCCCTCAGGCTGGCATGGCTGGTTTGTGAGCGGCAAAGCTCCCGGCTGACCTCATCCAGGCGTTTCTGCAAGGCCTCCTCACTTTCCTTGTGAGACACCTGGGGAGTAGGCAGAGGGAAAAGGGCCATGAGGATGCTGGAGCGAGGCCAGGCCCTCAACTAGCTCTGAGGTCACAGAGGACACCCTGCCATCCACCCCGATGACATCTATAAAACTCTCCACTGGAAAAAGCCCAGAGGTCATGCCTGCCCTAGCCCTTGAAGAGCTAGCTCAGGATGAAGGGGTCATACAAAAAAAGTGCCCCATTTTCACTTCAGGGTGGCAGGGAGATGCTTTCTACAACTTAAACCTCCAGTCTAACTTGGAAATTTCCTGAATAGGCCCTTGTACAATTCACATTTATTGAGCTCTTTTTCCATGCAAGGTACTATTCTGGGCACTGTGTTATGTATCCCCAGCCACCCCATAAGGCAGATACTACAGTCACACCCATGTTATAGATGGGGAAACCAAGGCTCTGAAATCCTGCAGTAGACACCAAGGCTTCACTGTCAATACCAAATTCTGGCCCGTGGTCACCACAGTGGTCAGCCATTCCCAGAATCTTTGGGTCAAAGGAGATAGAATGGACTTCTCTGTGTGGCCCCAGGCTGAGGACAAGTACCCTGAGCCCTGATAGGGCAGGAGATGCTCAGAGTCTGGGGCTTACTTGTGAGAGCCAGGGCTTGGCTACAGGCTGGGTCTTTAGAAATGATACATAATGGCAACACCTTGGGCACAAGAGTGGTGGTTCTAGCCCAAGAAGCACCAGAACCATCTGGGAGCCTTTAAAATATAAATCACGGCCAGGCCCACCTCAGTGTTCTGATTTCATTAGTCTGGGAGAGCCCACTTTACATGAAAATCAGTAAACACCATATTATCCATCTCAATTCCACCCAAATAATCCAAACTGTTTATTTATCTCATGAAAACACTATTCTTACAGTTCTGTGTTTGTCTCTTCCACAAGATAGTTCCATTACCCTATGTGCTATAGCCTAGCTTCAATGGCTGAGCAGAAAAAGGACCCGAAGCCCTTTGGGATGCCAGGATTTCCTCATTATCCAGGAAAGTTAAATGCAAAGCAGGCATGATATCAAGACTCTTCACATCCAGTCACCCTGCCCTAAAACAGGCCAGGCTAGAGGATCAGGCCAACAGGCATCAAAGCACCTAGGCCGAGGAACCACACTGGATGTTGCCCAGTGCACTTTGGGGACAGGAAACAATCTTCCTTCCTCAGGAGAAAGGGCATCTTTCTGGGAAAACAAGAGCTTCCAGGCCAAATCCAGAGGCTGAGAAGGAAGACTGCCCACTCAGCCTTGAAGCCAGAGGCTGCTAACATTAGCTTAGCTGGCTACAGCTAGAGCTGTGGAACCAGAGGTGGTGGCGGGTGTGGGAGCACAAACACAGCTCTGAGACTAGACCTGGGAGTTCGAATCCTCCCTCTGTGTGAACTTGAGATAGTTGCTTAATTTCTCCGCATCTCAAATTTCCTTATGGGTAAATTACAGATAGTAACAGAACCTACTTCATTAGGGTCACAATGAGAATTAGCCAAGTTAATGCTTATAAAGTGCTTAGAACAATGCTTAGCACATAGAAATGCTAATTAGTGATCATGATTATTCACGAGGCCAAGGTTGAGGGTTTCAGCGCTAGTCCTGCCTGTGTTTCCAGCTGTTATAGTAATGCCTGGGAAGGCATGACTCAGTGTGAACTGGCAAGCCCTGGCCTGTCCCTGCTATGCAGACAGTCTTGGTGAACGGGGTGAACAGGGCACTGAGATGGCCACCACCATGACTCACCTGCAGCTGCAGAATCTGCTTCTCAAAGGCAGCTGCCTTGGCTTCCAGAGCCTTCCGCTGCTGCTCCTCCTGTCGTGTGGCCTCTGACTTCTCCACTAGCTCCTTGCTGACCTTGCTGAGTTCCTGCCGGAGCTTGGCCAGCTCTGCGTTCTGCCTGTAAGATAATCACCAGCCCCCAAGTGACAGACAGAAGAGGGCTTGAGTTAGCTATTGCCAACCCCAAAATCTGCCCTCAGGTGGATGGGACCATAATTTAAGCTTTCCCTCCAGGGCACATGCTCTTTCTTAAGTAGTTACCCAAGTCTTAGAGTCATTACCAAAGCCCCTCTTGCATTATCAGCTGGGTGGAGTTTTATTAGCATGGTGTATGGATCAGAGAGAACAAAGAGCAAAGTGTGCACTAAAATATCCTACTGGTGCCCCTTTCAGAAACAGCTAGAAATTCAGAAAGAAAAAAAGGCAAGACACTCTTCTCATTGTTAACCAGGGTCCAAACAAGCCCTCAAATGTGGACTGCTTCTCCTCATCCCCCCACAGGGCCAGGAGCAGCAGCCCACTGGAGTCCAAGTGCCCTGCTTCACCCAAAGAGGGAGGCTGAGGCACTTAACAAAATGGACCTGTCAACACTGAACACTGAACACTTCAACACTGAAGATGGGTTTCAGGATCATTGAGAAGTTCAGGAGGGTGAGAAAGAGACTTGATTGACAGGAAAAGAGGGGCTGCTCAACGCCCGCCTTTTCTAGTGTGAGGAGGTAATGAACATGCTGACCTCCTTCACTAGCATAAAAGATACTTCTTCAAGGCAGGGCCAATGACCCAGCCAAGGGACAGCACCAGACAAGATGAATGACATAGACAAGACTGTCTACAACCCTGGGAGGCAGGAAACCTGGCCAAGACCAGCTCTGTCTGCTGCTGGGGGATCAAGTGGGAGGTTCTCACCTCTGAACTTGGGTTTCCTCACCTGCACCTGGGATGCCAACCCTGGTTGGGGCTGTCACCTCACACTTTACAGTACCAAAATTCAAGTTTGGAGTGCTCATGGGAGAGGTAAAACTCCAGCACGCAGGGATGGAGACAGGCTGGGTGGGCAGCCTCTCAGAACTGGTTTATACCTCTGGAAGGGGCCTGAAAATACCCATCCCGTATGTGCAAAGCTTCCACAGATTGATATAGTCAGCGTCTGCCACCTCAGGGTGAGAAGTCTCCATGCTTTGGAGTTTTCCCAAGGATGGAGACCACAGCAAATTCTACATGACAGGGGAAGCCAGAATGTTCCTCCACCCTTGTGTTCACCTTCTGCTTGTGGCTGCTGAGAGAAAACTGCAGCCACAGACCTCCAACCTGCTGATGGGCCAGGAATGAGATGAAGCCATGCACACAGGGGACCTCTACAGAGAAGGGACTGACTGGCCTGAGGAAGGTGACCTTCAGATCTTACTCCATGCCAGGGAAGCCATCAGCAAAAACAGATGTGGGCACTGACTTCCCTTCCTGGTCCAGCTCCTGGGCCAACGTTCTCCCTCCCTGACTTCCAACTAAATGACTGAGGGTATTGGTGCTCTCTGGCTTAATCAGTTCTCTTCTTAACAAGAGTCAAGGTGCTTTGGGGATAAACACAATATCTCTTCAGAACACTTCAGGCCAAGAGAAGCCAAAAAAATGTGAATTAAAATGAAATGCAGGGAGGCTTCCTCCAGGCCTGCCTGTTGAGGCTGTAATATTCAAACCAAGGAACTGGAAGAAGGCCAAGGTATACTTAACATGGTGAGATTTGTGCTGCCCTCTGGGGTCTGCGCACTAAACTTCCTAGCACTTTGGCTCCTGAGAGGCAATGCTGAGTCAAGAACTCTGCTAAGCAGGCTAAGCAGGTGTACTTTTTGCTAGTGCATCGAAAGCAAATGTCCCTCTAGCACAGGGGACCATCCCCAGTGGAGAATCAAGGCACTCAGTCAGATCCACAGCAGGTCCCTATACCACTTCAAACTCTGATATTGGACAATCCACTTGGACTTGATGTTCTGGGCCATGATTAGTTTTTAAAAGCCTCACACCAGGTTTTTGTGAAGACAGACAAGGAAAAAGTATCTGTTTGTCTAGGAAAGCAGATGCCAGCAACAGCCAGGATTTGACGGGCATGGGCATGGGCAAACTGGAGCTCACTTGTTCACCCAGCAGCCTGACCACAGGAGAGGATGCTGGCCACAATTCAGAATCAGACAAGAGATTGAGGGTCAGGATGGAGCCCCGAATGGGGAGGTACAGAAGTGCGCAGCCAGCCCCAGGTCCAGTAAGAAACTAGGGTGCTTCCGCAGCCTTGAGAGAAGCTCAGGGACCATCCCTGGGCTCCCGAGCCCCCTAGGATGTGCCACTGCAGAGTGTGACTGGGAGCACTGAGCTTACTTGCTCTCCACCTGGCTTGTAGCTTGGTTCAAAGCATCCCTCAGGATGGAGTTCTCCTGCTGTAGACGGGCCAGCTGTGTGTTGGGGCCATTCTCTAGCTGCTCCTGAAGACTCCGGATCTGAAAATTATTGATTAGAAATCAGAGTGCTGTTTGACCTTATAGAGAGTTGACTTCTAGAGCACAGTTAGTGAGGTCACAGACCACATACAAAACCCCTGAGAGCTCTACTTCTCCACACAAGGTAGGAAAGACACCTAAGAACAAGGGGTCTAAAAACTGCACAGCTCCATCCTCAGGGGCTTGGGGCCAAGAGTGAACCCCAGCCACAAACCTCTTCTCTCTCCTCTGCTTCCCAGCTGATAGCCAAGTGCTCAGCCCAGAGCCCCAGAAATGTTCCTAGCACTCTGCCTTTGATGTTACCAAGTTGACTATTCTAAAACAAAGGACATGGCCATAGCCTAGGCTACAATAACCCTGAGGAAGCTTTGGTTCCTGCCTTCTGGCCTCCCATGGCCCGACATGAGCAGAGCGTAAGTTTGAGGAGATGGGGCCCAGTGCTCTAACTACGCAGGCTAAGCTGGACATGCCTTCTGCTGGCCCCACTCCAGAGCTATGCGGTTTTAAGGTCTTTAGCTTTATGGGGTCCTCCCACCCTGAAATGGAGAAGGCAGAGCTAGCATTACTCTAGGTTCACATAGAGACTGAGAACTTGATCCATAGGCACCCAGAAGACTGGACACAGGGCTGGCCACTTGGGACCAGACTGTTTTCAAAAGGTGCTCTTTAAAATTTATTTTATATCTTCCTGGTTAGTAACATTAAACACACACTGTGGGCTGGCTGCCATTATCTGGCCAGATGAAACAGCTGCTTCCTCTAAAAATGAACCAGTTTCTGCAGAACCCCCTACCCACATCCCCCATCAGACATCTTCAATTGCCTTCTGGGGACTGCTTCAGCCCTCCCTCACCTCCCGACTGTGTCCCTGAAACTGCTGCCCACCTTGCCCTGCAGCTGTTGCACCTCCTTCACATGCTCCCGGTAGCTGGCCTGCATTCGGGCCTGCACAGCCGTGATTTCCTGCTCCCGGGCCACCAGTTGCTTTTTCACCTTGGCTTCCCCAGCTGCTGCTTTGGCCTTTTCTGTTGCCAGTTCCTGGGAGAAAGCAGAGGGCATAAGTCCAGTTAGGCAGGCAGGGCAGGAGCTTATCAGGTAGACCCAAGATCATAGAACCCAGAGCACTGGCTGGGGCTAGGAGGAACTTTGAGAACAGAGCAACAAGAATCCTCCTTCCTGAGTTTTCAGACAGCCCCACACTAGTCACAGCAGACAGCAAGACATGAGAAGTCCTGGAAAAACTCTGCTGCTGGCCTGACCAGCGGAGGGCTGGATGTCAGGCCTTGGCCACAACAGATGCAGTGGACACAGGCAGGTGCCAAGTAAACGTGGCATGCTGTCCCTGGGCTCTCCAGGGACACTGGCTCAGCCCTGCTGGAATTATAACATCCGACTTGGCTTGTTCCCTCACATCCAGGCCCCAGAACACCCACTTCTACTTGAACACCTTTGTCAGGACTGACAAGGCTGCAAGCCTTGATTGCTGGGGTGGGGACATGGATAGCTGCCCATCCCACTGTGGCTACCAGGACAGCTCCACTCCTGGAGGGCGTGGGTCTCCATGGGCAGCCTATTCAGTCCTCTCAGCACAGGCAATGTCTGCCCTGGGCAATGTCAAATGCCACAATGAACATAGGATGTTGGGCCTGGGGACCTGGAGCCTCAGGCAGAAGCAGAGCACAGGATTAGAAGGGTTGGCTGAAGGTGAGGGGTTAGCTGGGATCTGTGTCATTCCAGAAGGAATGTCAGTGGATGAAAGCCTCAGGGAAGCATGGAGTGACAGTGTAAGAATGGGTTGATGCAATGGGCCTCTAGGGAGAGGGTACTCCTTGTCCAGAAGGCCTCCAGCCAGAATGGCAAACACTTGGTGTGGGCTCAGCTGATCTGGGTGACTGGGGTGCAAGTGTCCCATGAGATTCGAGGCCCTACCTCTTCCTTGTCATAGGTAGTAAACCAGAGAAGTGGGAAATCCTCTCCCTTTCCAAGCCAGGGCTGCCAGGGAGACCCATTCCAAAGGGCCAGTGTCCCTCCTGCCTGAGATGGGAAAGAATTGGAGGCTAGGGGAGGGGCTCAGTGAACTGGGGTGGCTGCTGGGTGCCAGAGCTGTTCTGTGCACATGACATTCCCTGGGACCACCTGGGACCCAATGGCCCCACTTTTCAAAGATAATCCTCCTGGCTCCACCCAGGGTAGAGCCCACAGGACCATGAGGTCCAGGCTCAGGAATGCTTCACTGATTATCTATAAAAATGGGAGGGGAGGATGATATTGTGTGCCCACTGTGAGACAAGCAGCCGTCTCCTTCAATTCTCTCAGTAAGATGAGGATCTTGAACCCCAGATTGAAGCTGAGGTCACAGAACCCTGGAGAGCAAATGGTGTTCCAGGTTGAGGAGCAGCTGAAAGTGGCAGAAGTGGGCTAGAACCTGGGACTGTGTGAAGCCGGCCACAAGAGTCCTAAAAGTGGGAAGAATGACAAGGCTGGTCCAGCAACCTCTAAAGAAGTAGGACAGGGCAACTTAGCAGGGATTCAAGGATCCACCAGGCTTCCTCTAATGTGCGAGACCTGCCAGCCCCACCAGTAAAACTCTACACACCAGCAACGCAGGGAGACCCCTTCTCTTTGCTGGGTTTCCCAGACAAGAGCCCTTAAAGTATAGGATCCAGGCTCGAAAGAAGAAACCAAAACTCAGAAAGACCCTAGAGTGTCCACGGCCACAACAGCAGCAGGTGATACAGCTACATGTGGGCCATCTTTCACCTATTTCTGTTGGCCACACCGACAGACACTCAGAGGCTGGCACTGAGCATCCTTCTGGGGACAGCTTTACCCACCTTGAGCAGGCCTCGTGCAGTTCTGGGCTTCCACCCAGGGTCAGGGTGTAAAGGTCCCAACCTCCTAGGGACAGGGTCCCAAGGCTACCAGAATTCAATGGGAGTTCCTTTCCTTTTGCCTCTGGGCTTTCTTAAAGGGCAGAGAAAAGCCAACTTTTCCTAAGGGCATTTGTCTAGCCCAACTTGAGTTCTTTTTATAATAAGAGCTCAGAATCCCAGGATTCCTTTTGCCTGTCAAATTGTTCATTCATTTGCAAGGGTCAGATTTTACTGAGAGGCATGCCTGGTGGTGGTGGTGGTGACTGGAGCCCAGTTTTCTTTGGACTGAGGGAGGAGGTTTGACACCATAGCAAGCACTGCTGGCTCAGAAATGGTACTCTGCTCTATAGATCGAGAATGGGTTCTACTTGGTATAAGCTTCTAAAGCCTTCTGAGGCATGGACAGGAGAAGGCAGGTCCCATCAAAATGGCCTGCCACCAGGAATAGCTCCCACCCCACCCCTGGAAGCACACCCATCCTAAGGGCATTTGTCTAGCCCAACTTGGGTTCTTTTTATAATAAGAGCTCAGAATCACCTGAGGGTGCCTGACTGCACTGAAGTCAGAGCCCAATCTCCCAGGCTGAGCGAACACAGTGTGGAGTATAGTCCAGAGCTTTGCTCAAGACAGAGGCTCCATGACAGGGCACCTAGTGCCTGACAACACAAGAGCTAGAAAAATGGTTTTCTAGAAGGGCTGCACCAGAGCCATGCATGGGTTCTCAAACCCACGCACAGGGCCACGAAGACTCTCAGAAGGCTGCGACAAAGGTCCTGGGGGTATGCAAGCTTGTTAACTCCTGTAGCTGGTATCTGGAATGGTTCTTGAGCCCAACTCTGCTGGGACTTCACCATTTGTGAGGCATGAATCCATCACAGAGAACAATTCACACATTCTCTGGATCATTCCTTTAGACATAGACCATGAGAAAAATAATTCAACAAAACACTTTTTTGCAACTATAAAAACTTCTCTACAAGGAAACAAGATCCTAGCTCTCTTACCAGCTCCTGTGGGGAATTAAGAAGAAGTTGCACAAACTTTAGTTTCTCATATGACTTTCCTCAACAGTGCTAGGCTAGGAAACGTGACAAGAGTAAAGTCAATACATCAGCTCTGCTCAAAACTCTCAACAGAGAAATGCAGGGACCCGATGTCCATGGGTTTCAGGAGCACAGGGAGGAAAGATGGCAATGCTTAAATCATCAGAGGCATTCTCTTAGCTGTGCGTGTGCTGGCCCTGGGCTTCAGCAACCACTTGCTGACAGGTGGCCTGCTAGGCTGAGTAACTGGTGACAAATATGACAGCACATAACTGCAATGATGACCTCTGTGCTGGGACAAAAAAATGGGGACTCCAGAAGGCTTCCCCAGAGAGGGAGAACAAATTGAATCTTTAAGAATAGGAAAAAAATGTCCAGTTAGCTCAGCAGCGAAAGGCATTTGAAGCTAACAGAAGAGCAAGAAAGGCCCAGAGGAGGCAATGAAGGTGCAGGACATCAGGGAGCAGGTGGGGGTGGGAGACCATAGGTGGTGCTCAGGGTACAGACTAGGGTGTAAAGATTAGGAGCCATTGGCAGACTTAAAGAGGGCGTTGCAGGACAAGAGTAGCATTTGAGAGCCCTCCTTGGGCTGCAGGGAGGAGGATGTGGTCAGGAGAGGAAGGGCTCTGGAGGGTAAGATGAGTAATAAGAACCAAAGGCCGCACCCCTGCATATCTCACAGACTTGTGCAGCTAGAAGCCACAAAATATTCTACCAGGGGAGGGTTGGAAATGCATCTAGACCTGGGGGGAGGGTGCCAGTGGATTAGCTGCCATTGTGGTTTTGGAAATCTTGTATAGTGGCTACCACTGAGGGAGAGCAGTTAAGTGTCTAGGACAAGAGGCAATGTCTAAGGGGCCTCTTCCTACAGGATGTACTCCCCCCTTGCACCTGCTGCCCTGCTCATGGTGGCCAGAGACTCCAGCAGTGGGGAAGAGACAGGCCAGCATCACTATCAGAGGTTGTACCTACATAGCAATCACACCTGAGCCCAACCTAAATTCAAGGGGGCAAGCACAAGGAACTAGCCAGGCAACCACATGGCCAGTCAGCCATGGAACATTCACTCCTATTTTCTCTGACAGGAGATTCTGGGGAATCAACAAATTTTCACAGGCATTTCTGTTTGTCTAGAAAGAAAGTATGGAAGAATGGTACCCCAAGACCACAGATTCTTAACCAGTGGTTGGCTGGCTCTCAGCGGGGAGGACTCTGATTGGCAGTGTCAGTCCACTTCCGTGGTTTAAGTGCTCTTGGCCTATGGCACACCATTAGCCAAGGCAGGAAGAGACTTGTGCAATCACCTCTCAGGAGCAGGGTGAGTGGCTCCAGCTACCCTGCATTTAAGTGAAGGCCGTGTAAGGACAGTCTTGAAAAAGGTGATGAGTCCCTCTGTCTCCGCCCCCGGCAGAAGCTCTATGGAAGGCAAAAGAGACCTGTCTTTTTCTTTTCTTCTGCACAGAACATTAACCAAGAGTAACTAGCCAAAAGCTCGTCTGCTCTGGCAGACGAACTTTCCCATTTGGTTTGGAGCTGCATCCCTCTAACTCAGGACAGAAACTCAGGCTGCTTCATTTCTTCTCAAATGAGCAGGTGGAGGTACTCAGAGGAAGGGCTGCAGCCCAGGCAGTGTGAGGCAATCCAAGGCCCAGGCCATCCTCCTGTACCTGCTGTACCAATGGAGGAAGCAGGTAAGCAGAAAGAGGGTGAGAACAATGCTCAGCATTTTGCTGGGAAAACCCAATCCATGGAGTTTCTCCTCAGGAGAGGCAAGGAGAGGTAAAGAGAGTTCTGGCAGGGGGAGAGCAGCTCCTTGTGCATGTGTTCTGACTCATCCAACTGTGGTTCAATGAGTACAAATGTTACACTAGAAGCCATCTAGCCAGCTGACACAAGGAACCAGGCTTTTTCTGAAGGTCACTCCACAGAAATCAGAAAAGAAAAGCAGCCCTTACACTTCCCTCCCCATGAATTTCTGCTTCAGTTCTCAAGCAAACAGTCATGGATCAGCTCGGTCCACCCCCCTTTCACGATGGTCCATCACTGTGGCACTGACCAGTGAAGTTCTTGTCCATCCCCATCATATCCAGACAGTCCTAACCCCTACTTAATATCCATGCATTCTTAGTCCTAAGAAGGGAGCCAACACCCCACAGAGCTCCAGAAGGGCTGCACAGGCTGGCCATAGGTATCACAGTCACAGTGTGCATTGGTAAGGGACAGTTACATTAGGCGGGCCTGAGCAAGGAGTCATGATAGGGAGGCCGACCCTAAGATCCAGGAGCAGCACTGGCCACAGCCCAGGGCTTCTCGAGACAGGACGTGTACTCTCATACCTTATTGAGCTCCCTCAATTTGCTCTTGGCAACAGCCGCATCTTCCTGCTCTGTGGCCAGTAGCTTTTCCTTTTCTTCCAGCTGGCGTTTCAGAATTGCCACAGGGTCGCCTTTCTGAGTGGCCTAGAAATGCCCACAGAGCCACATTAACAGAGGAGAAAGATACTTGGTTTGTCCCCCAATCCAGCAATCAGACCCACGACAAGAACAGCTGCCTCATGAAGTGAGAACAGGTGCTTTAAGACAAGCAGGTTTAATCCTGACTCTATATACTTTGGAAGAAAGGCACCCCTGCCTCAGCTGTCCCATCTACAAGGCCTCCAGGGCCTATGAACACACATTTGGCAAAAGTGCTGGTTCCCTGGGATAGCTGTTAGGAGCATGGTGTTTCCCACTTAACTCAGGTCAATGGTGGCCAGGGCCTATTCCTGATCCACTGAGGGGCAGTTTTCCATTGTTTCTGGCTCAGTGCCCACCCCTTACACACAGTGTATAGCCTATAGACTTCTGGCTGAAGCGTAGAGGTTGTAGGAAGGGCAACACTGGAGACAGGTGCCTGAGCTGAGTCTGAGGTTCTCTCTTTGGAAGAGGAGTAGTCATTTTAAACTCCCCCAACCACTCACACCCAGGAGTCCTCCCTCTACCTGCCATGCTCACTGAGCTCCCTGAGATTGCATGGGCCAGTAAGGGCAGTCACACTGGCGTGGCTCTCACAATACCCACCCCAATATCTTTAAATTCTAAGTTGCCACAAAATTCTCCAGCAAAACTACCTATAATTCCAACTCTGATTAAGGAATAAACAAACATGTGCTATACAGCACTTCATTCATGCAGCTCATTTACCAAAGAACCAGAGGGTGGGTGCCAGCCCCTGAACTGGCCCCTGACAACAGGAGCGAAGTTGGAGAGGGCTGTTTCTGAGCCTATCACAGGGTTTCTTTACTCACAGTATGTCCCTACACACCCTCCTTCTTGCACAAAACAGGCCCCAGCTCCTACGTTCCACCCACATCTCTGCCCTAGTGCTTAACATCCATCATAATTCAGTAGTCCAGACAGGAATGGGCTGTAACAGAAGCCAAAGCATTTGCAGGGTGATTCATGCAACCTCTGTTTGGGAAAGGACAGAGGGTTCTGCTGAGAAAGGTAAGCAGAGGTTGTTGCATGAACACTCTGTAGCTTGGTAAGCTGGGTGTGGCCAGCCTGGCAGGCATTGCCCGGGGGGGGGGGGTGGCTGGGACCCCAGGACCAGGTCACCACTACAACTTACCAGCCCCTGAGAGGGAAGGGAAGGGCAAGACCACTTTGGGCCAGCTTTAGTAGCCACTCAATGTGGCCAGGAAGGGCACCCACCTTATGCCAGGTGTCCTGAATGATACCAGCCTTCTCAGACAGGATCTCAATGAGCCGCTGGGCCTCACCCTCACTAAACACCATGCTTCCGACTGTGGAGACCAGAGTCTTGTAAGGGAGGTAGAGAGGGCTGTCCGAGTCTGTGGGCCCTGTGTAGAAAGAAGGTAGGAGCAGGGACTTACACTCAAGACACCAGCAACCACACTTGTCACATCCTGAAGCAGCAGGGGGTAGTCAGAGCACAGGACTCTGTCCAGTTGTCTAGGGTATGCTCCTCGATTTACACTGGGTTTACGTCTTAACAAACTCATCCTAAGTTGAAAATACTGTTAAGTCGAAAATGCATTTAATACACCTAACCTACTGAACATCAAAGCTTCGCCTAACCTACTTTAAACGTACTTAGAACACTTACATTAGCCTACAATTTGGCAAAGTCATCGAATACAAAGCCTATTTTATAAAAAAATATTGAGTATTCCATGCAATTTATTATTCGTATCGCTTTTGCCTTGTCATAAAGTAGAAAGACTATAGGTCAGTCCGGGACAGCCTATACAGACTAAACTGCGGGTCCTGCACAACCCTCCTGACTGCTCAAAGACAGCCAAGGGGAAGCTCACCAAGCAAAAAAAGGTAGAGTTTTCCTGGGATGGGGGAAGCCCTCACCCCCTTTTTATCATCAAAATGAGCAGAATTAAGGAAGGCATATTTTTCCCAAAGATTTTTCCTTCCTTCTTTTACTAGCAATTTGACCCCCATGTTGTGACCAAGCTCTATGGCCCTGCAGGTCCTGATTGACTAGCAAGCCTGCCATTACCCACAAACATAGATGGCCACAGCCACACGCCATGGTCATGGGAGAAGCACGGAAAGCAAGTGTTTCCAGGACTACCTCTGTGGCTCCAGGAAAAAGAAGGCTGCTTCCCACACACCCAGATTCAAATAGTATTTCTATCTCTCCCTGTGTGAAGTTTAGGCAAGTGTTAGGAGGAAGAAATTTGGGCTGGGTTCTTCCAGAACAGCCTACCCACTCCTCAGTCTATTCATGACCTCTCGGGGACCGGGCCATTTTCCAACAACCAAATGTCACTTCTGAAACACACCTGATACTACCCTCCCCCAACAACAACAAAAAAAAACAAAAACAAAAAAAACAACTTTTGCTCCCATCACAAGCTCTCAAGGCAAGAAAGAGTGAACGGAGATGCCCCATCTAGCGGAAGCCTTGCCTGAAATGCCTAGGAAATTTCTTAGATTGAAACCCAAATCTGCCCCACAGCTGAATGACAGGGCCAAAACTAAACTGTAATCAAGAAAACAGGCCAGCCTGCAGCAGCCCCTCCAGCTAAGCTCACTTCACTGAGGACAAAAAATGGGGAAGGTTTCCATAGCAACCCTAAATTCTCTGGCTTATCACAGTATTTTCCCACACTAGTCACAATATTTTCATCACAAGTCAAAGCACTTAGCATGATACCTTATTAAGGGGAATGTCGGACTTGGGTTGCTATGAGCACCTTTATTTTAGAACTTCTTACCTCAGTGAAGCTTGAAATTAAAAATAACCATGTTGACACTAAAAACCTAAGCTCATACAGTGTCACAAAAATGAGTATGGGGTGGGGAGGAGGGAGTATTCCCCTTACAGCCTTCTGTATTTTCATTGAAAAATTATATATTTTTAATAATTATTTTAATAATCATATATATATATAGATATAGATATAGATATAGATATAATATGAAATAATTTTAATGGTAAACTTATATACACTAGAAAAAATTCTGAGTACAATTAAGCCAAACAAAAATAAAAACCATTCTCTACTTCACTACTGGAGAGAACCCCACTATAGCATTTTGGTACACAGGCTTCCTGCTTTCCTCCCTCGGCCTGTTTTCCAGAAAAGGGAGGCCCACTTGTTTCAAAGACACTGCTGGAATAAGAAAGGCCAGGACAGCCTCTCTGAAGGTGATCATTACACAGACATTTTTCTGTCCTAACTCAAAAAGGTCTATGCCTGCACTGTCTGGTACACTGGCCACCAGCCATGTGGGGCTACTAGGGACTTGAAATGTGGCTAGTGTGAATGGACGTATGCTATGAGTGGGAGTATAACCCCAGATTTCAAAGACTTCATATTAAAAAAATGTAAAATATCTGTCAAAATTTTTTATATTGACTGTATATTGAAATGATAATATTTTGGGTAAATTGGGTTAAATAACATATATTATTAAAATTAACTGCATTTGCTTCTTGTTTGTCTTTTTAAATGCGGGTACCAGGAAGGTGTAAATTCCATACGTGGTGCACTTATGCGGTTCACACTACATTTTTACTGGACAGGTCAGTCTGCTCTTTCTCAGCCTTGGGGACCCCCAAAGCATTCCCTCACTCCCTGCATAAGTCCTGGCAGCTCACGTCCCTGCAGAGCCTCAGAGTCACTAGGGGCTCAGGCCTCTCTTGAAGGTTCTCCTTGAAGACCATCTTTCTAAGACCCCACAGCCCCTACTGCACTGCCAGAAGAGGGGAGGGGCATCTGGGTAATGCAACTACACTTCACTGTGAAATGCCATTTCCTTCACAAGCATCACCCAGTAGTCTCAACAAATGTGCATTCCCTCTTAGAGTTAGGAAAGACAGAACCTTGAGATGTCCGTCCAAAAAACATTTCATCACTTTGGTGAGAGTATCATTCTAATACACTCTAATAAAACTTTATAATGTAACTTTTATTAGATATATTAATGAACAAAGTAATAAAAATTTGTAACAAGTAGAACAATCCAAAGCTATGTACTACAAAATTCTCCCCCACTCCCTCACAGAAACTTCCATGGCCTCTATCTTCATACAAACAACTATCTTTTACATTATTTTTAGACAGCCATAACTTTGTATTTTTTCATTAAGTCTTTTAGGTAAGAATGATGCTGTCTCTATTCTCCCCAAGTCAGGGAAGAAAAACTAAAAAAGAAAAGGGCTTTGAAGTAGGAACCAGAACTTCAGGACTTTTGTAAGGGTCATATTTACTTCTGAGTTTCAAGATCCTCTCACCACTAATGGCACCAAGCGCACCTTCATGAGGTGCCAGTTCCTGGGAGACAGGCACACTGCCTCCATCGACAAATGGCATTCTCACAGGAGCTGATATGCACTCGCACATTACACAGGTCTCCAGCAAAAATACTCAGAAGACTAGAAATAATACTTGGTATTGTGAAATCTTAAGGCACTAAAATAAATTTGTCACAGACTCAACCTCTAATCTGTTAAACCACAGACTTCCTAAAGACTGTGAGGCAGTGAAATCTAGTAAGATCAGCTCACTGAGGGCCTCCTCTTGAAGCTAATGCTTTGTCCACCTTGGTGAGTCTGAAATATCAGCAGCAGGGCAAGGAGTCCTGGAGGAGAAATGAGGCAAAAGGAGAGTGAAAAGCAGAGAGGCAGGGCCAGTGTCCCACCGCTATGAAGTAATCCAGACCCATCTGGCAGGGGACACAGTGAACACTTCTAGGGGCCAGGCCTGGGCAAAGCCTCTCCTGAATGGGGGGGGGGGGCCTTTGGCATGCTCCTTCACACCTAGGGGACAGCCTCCATGGGGTCTGGCCCAGAAGCCAGAGCTGCAGACTTGTTGAGGAGAGCCAGATATGAGACTTTTATGTGCCATCTCCTGACTTTTAGTATGGACAGTAAACTCAACATAAAACATAAATAAAACCACTGTGGGGCTGAACACATACATTCTTGGGCTAGGTCCAGCCTGCAGGTCACCTCTGCCCTTGGGCAATGGGGGCACCATGGTCAGAACATGGCCCTGGTGGCCTGGGCTTGAATCCCAGCTCAGCTTCTTCCCACCTACTTGTCCTTGGAAAGTGGCTTCATCTCCCTTTACCTCTGTTTCCTCATCTGTGAAATAGGGGTAATAATCGTTCTTCTCTCACAACCTTGCTGCAATGTGCTTTAACAATGCCTGGCACAGGGTAAAGCACTACAGAATCCATCCACAGGGCCACCTTCAAGCCCCAGTCACAAGAGAATCACAGACCTTGATCCCTCCCCAGAGAGCACATCCAGAAAGGAGCTTGGGGTGGCTAAAGCAACTCTGCCCTTTCTCCTACTCCCACCAATGGAATGGACAGAGCACCACAGCCTGTGGACCCTTTGGCTCCTGCCTCACAACCATCCTCACTCATGAGGTTAAAGAAGTAGCATGTACAGGCAAATAAGGAGCCCTCTGCCTCCCTGGGCTCTTGCCCAAGAAGCAGCTCCCCAAATAATGTGCACTACACCTCAAATTCTACTACACTCCCTTTTACAACCACACTGGGAGGCTTAATCACCTAAAATTAAACTTGTTTTGCAAAAAATGCACTTAGGAGTCTCTTTCTCTCTGTCAACTGTGGTCCTTCAGGGAGAATTTTCTTTCCAGCTGCAAAATTACCAAGATCCCCAAGGCCAGGTCCCAGCCATAGGGGATTCATTGGGCTCCAGAGCCTAACACTGTTTCAGCATTAGCCCCTCTAGTGGTGAGTTCCTAGAAGAAACACTTCTGCCCTGCTCATACCCAGCTTACTCAACCAACAGGAAGGATGTCGGTATCAGTCAGTATCGGTACAGTACACTCCAAGAAGTGCCTCCTGAACTGGACGGCCCAGATCAATGGGAGGGGATTATCACCATAGCCCTTCGATGAGCCATCAAAAGGCTCCAGCTCAACTCCAACTCTTGTTCCAGGCATCTGGCATAAACTCTCAGGACAAGTCAAGGGAGTTTCCAGACACAAAGTGTGGACCTACTGTGTACCTGGCAGTCTGCAAAAGGCTGGGCCTGGAAAGGTAAGTTACAGGCAGAAGTGCCAGCTAACACAGATAGAAGAGACTCAGGACAAGCAGCAATCGTGCAGGAGAGCCACACAAAGGGAACCTGGGGACTATGCACCTCACTGTGGAAGCAACTATGGCAGCAACACCAGGAAGGCTTTTAAATAAGGGATGCTTGAGCCAAACACTACTGGGTAAAAAAAGAAGGCAAGGGCTTGGGCTTCAAGAAGAACAGGCAAGCACAGGACAGGCACCAGAGGCTTGTAAGATGCCTCGCTAGTCAGAGTGAGGGAAGTGAAACCAAAGTAGATTTAAGTCTTCACAGGTCCCAAAAATCCAAATTTTATTCCATAGGCAAAGGACAAGGTCTAGAAGGGAGCAAGGTTTGTATATGGGAAAAATTATTTCAAGACACCCGGGGGACAAGGATGAAAGCAGGTAAATCAGGAAAGAGTCCAGGGCCAGAGGCCAGGCCTGAGAGTATTTAGGAAGCTGAGCTGGTGGGACAGAGGCCCAGGTGTCAACTCAGGGACTCTGAAAGTAGAACATGCATGGGGTGTAGCCTTGGGCCCTGGGGGAGAACACCAATGGCAAAGGCACTCATTTTCTCAGGGAAAGTCCAGACCAGTCTGAAGGCCTCAGATATACAGATGCAGGTGGAATGACTATTACCTCTACACCTTGCACTGGGGCCACTCCAATATATGTCAGGGGACCCTGCATAGGTCCCCCAACAGAATGCCAGACCCCAACCTCAGGGTGCTAGGTTTTGACATCCCCACTCATGTGAGCCAAACTGCAAAGGCCCCAGGGCCCCAGGAAGTGTTCCCCTGTGCCTCTGTAAAGTCCAGCACTACAAAAGCAATCATTTCATTGGGACAGAAGACAAGCTCCTAGCTCCTACTGACCCCAAGTCCAGAGGGCATCACTCCAAATCAGAGAAGCTGGCAGGCACACCCATCTCCAGAAATGAGGAACTCAAGGCAGCATTACTACTGGCCTCCTCACTAGCTGCGTGCTTGTGGACAGTGGCCATGAAAGATCCTCGTGGGCTTGTGGGAAAGTGGCCCTCATGGGGACCTGGATGAGAGATCCACCAAATTCGTCAATGGCGGCAGCTGCAGCCCCTGGCATCCTCATTGTTGCTCATCTGCACCACAGTAGAGGTGGGCCCTGGGCAGCAGGTATATGGCAGACTCTAATACCAGCTCAGCCATGGAGCCTAGCACTGCTCAGGGGCTAGCTAGTTTGCCCTCTAGATCAGATGCAGGCCCTGGAAGAGCAGCTGCACTTAACTGTCATGGACACTAACTTCTGGCAGTTTAAGCAAACTGGAATGAAGTACAAATAATGTCAAGAGAAACCCTATTTGAAGCTTTTGAATTAGGCCTTTTCCTTTGGTTGGAAAATAATCTGTTAATTAACTGGGAGGTTATGCTTTTAATAATGACTAATGAAATTTTTGTTAACCCTTTTCCCATTAGGAAAAAAAGTGCAGCTCGCTGCCCATGTTTATTTAACATCACACATAGAAATGCTACATGTGATATAGCATTTGATATTTTCAGGATTTGATATTTTCAGCAATCGAAAATTACTATATTTTGTAAATGAAATACCACTACTAAAAACAGAGTGCTATAAATAGAATGATGTCATTTGTTTCCAAAGACTATCAACATACTAGAGTGATGCAAAAATAATAATAAAAGCAAGAATATTTCATGGCAAATTTTGAGGGTAAGGTTAAAACTGTAATCCATGAGTTATCTCAGGGTAAATGCTGTAGCTGCAAGCACCACCGTTGAGTATTCTTGGGGCAAATGGGAAATGGATTAAAATCCTATAGCTTGCATGACTTTATTTTTCTCTTGATGTTTTTGTTTTTCTGGTAAATTTTTTTAAAAGTCAATGGTTGTACAATTGTGAGCTTCCTAACAGTAGCTGCCAGGGCAGTAACTGGAGTCCCAGTACTGCTGTTTTAAGATGACTGAATGAAGAGTTCTGGAAGAACATCACCTGTAGCTTCCCTAAGACATGGCAGTGCCACACTGATAGGTGGCTTGCTTCCCTAGGGGATATTTTTGTTCTTAAAAAAGTAAATAAAAGCTCAAAAGCCCCGCAGATATTTCTTTAGGGCTTCAAACCCTGAAAAACTGAGATAAGTTCAAAAGAAAGAGTATCACACTTACTCTCAATACACAACTGTCTGTACCTTAGCCCTAAGTGGGGGGCCTCAAAAAGAGACCCAAGCTGAAAGCTGTGCTCCCTGCCCTGCCATCTGCTGGCCTCATGATTTCTGGAAAGTTCCAGTTAGCTGAGCTTTGGTTCCCTCTTTTCAAAAATAAGTAAAAATAAAAATCCACCTTAGAGAATGTTAGGGGGATAAATACACAGAGAAGAGCTTCATAAACCACACACCTAACTAAACATTTGGTTGAGGAAAGCAATGGTGTAACATTCCTCATTACAATACAGCACCAGGACTCAGACACAGCAATCCCACAGCACAAAAGATACTGTGAGAGTGGGAGGAGGATGTAACAGGAAGGTGGAAAGAGTGGTGTTATTATCAAGTCACAAAGTTGAATATGAAATCTCTGCTAAAGTGTAGACACCTTGAGTCAAGTTTTCCCGGTAGATCTAAAATTTTTTCCCATGTATTCTGACCTCTGGTGACCCCTGCCCCATTCATTAGGTTATAGAACACGATCCTTTTTGCATTTCTACCTGTTCTGGCAGAGGTAAAAAAAAAAAAGCAGCTTGGCAAGGCCTCACACAACAAAGAGCTACCAGGACCCGCTGGGATGCTGCCAGGTTCACAGATGTAGGACCCACCTTAAACTTTGCATCTTAGCTCAGCTTGTGACCATTTACTAGGTGCCCAGGGCTACGACAGGCCTGAGAAAAATTGGCCACCTTCTTCCCTCACCTGGCCCCTCTAAAAGAACAAAGACTCTCAAGGGACCTCTGATCAGCACTGGACTACCTCACAGTGCCCGAAAGGACAGGAATTCCGCTTGGTACAATGAGGGCCTGTTTATTTGACTCAGACAAATAATGGGGTTTTGTTTCTTTTCTATTTAAAAAATAATACATGTTAAAGAAAAACTGGAAAATGTAGAAGAGCAAAAAAAAAAAAAATTTAAGATTTACCCATAGTCCAGTCCCCAAAGATGGCCTCTTTCTCCCATATGGGTTGTGTGTGTGTGTCTGACTATGTGGTCATCATGGGGTTGTAAACACATGTCTTCTGGAGGGTGGCTGGGGTCTCCTGGGCCCTGTTGCGATGGCCCTCTGGGCCGAGTAAATGGCCTAACTCTGCAGATGGGAAGGGAGTTGGGCATAAAGCCAGTCCATGTTTCAAGACAGGAGAGCTATGCCCAGGGCGCCCACCCAGCCTGGCCTTGCTCAGCTGCCACATTGGGCAAACCAAGTTCCAGTGGAAGCCCAGTGCTCTAGAGCTCATCTGAATGTGTAGTTTCCAGAATGTGCATCTTGTACTTCCCAAGTCTAAGTCTTTGGTTTATCTGGGGCTCAGACCCATGCTGCGCTAACATGGACTTACTTCCCAGTCTTAGAACAAACGACTATTCTGAAATGTACCACTGAGCCACCTGTTAGCACACACTAGGCGCAAGGGAGGCAGGATAGCATAATTAAGCAGGCAAAGACTAAGTCTGAGGACAAAAACAGATGTTTAAAAAACCACCACTACCACAAATATACATACTTCCTGTGAAAGAAACATGGCTTTCCTAATAAGCACTGTGCACAGTGCTGAGGTAATTATCAGAACGAACCAGCGGAGGCCTGTACGGCACTGCAAATGTTCCTAAGTTTATTGCTAGAAAACTTAAACTCTCTGGTTCTATGAATTCTCTCTTCTCCAAACCCTGAGACAAGAATCTGTGCTCTTTGTTGCACAAGCAAGTATTTTCCCCTTGTTCCACACCTGGGTTTATTATACTCCTCTGAAATTATCACCATTTCCATAGCACCACATGAGCAGTAAAGTCAGATGGAGGGTGCTGGGAACTCCTGTGGCCTTTCTTACTCCACGACGTAGGCAAAGCATGGAATGTTTTTGGAGAAATATACTGTCTTCCTAAATTAAAGATGTACCTACCTTTTGACTTAACTATCACATATCTAGGAATTTACTTTCTAAAGATACACAACAATATATATGCATTGCTGCAGTGTTAATTTTAGAAGCAAAAAACTGCACACTACTTAATGCCACTTAAATAAATTATAATACTTTCATGCTACGAAATATGACATAGCTGAAAGTAGGAGCCTTATAGGAGCAATATGGAAAGATGTCATCCGTACACTCGTAAATAAAGAAAGCCAGTTCCAAAGCTGTGTGCACTGCAGGCCCTATGTATGCATCTGGTGTGATGAGCAGAGCATCCTGGAGTTCCTCCTGGGAAGTGATGGGATGGAATGTAAAGGAAGACTTTCAATTTTCATCTTCCCTGCTTCTATACTGCTTGAATTTTATTTGCTGGAAGCACATATTTATACAAAAACAAGTCTTTGAAAAGCAAGGATTAGGAAGCCAGGTGTTCACTATCAAATCTGGCCACAGACAAGAGGTAAAAAACTGTCACATGGCCCTGACTTGCTTTTATAGGAAAATCAGATCAGAAGTTCTGGAATAATTCTAAGTCAGGCCTGTAGAAGTTGTGTCCTGTGCCCACCTCCATACCTGCTGTGTCTCCCCCTGGGGTACCTGTCAGCAAAGGCCCTGCCGGGTTAACCTAGGGAATGACTATGGAAGCGATCCTGTCTCTGGTAGACCCTAGCCCCAGGATGGCTTTTGCCACCGATTTGTTATGTGTCACAGCCAGCCACAGCCTCCATGGACTCATTTGTCACATCTTACTGTGATATGGAGGACAATGGGGAGCTCACCCTCACCCTACTCAGGATGCAAGCAGACTAGACAAAATGGGGAGGAACTGTGTGGTACCAACAGAGGTCTGCGAAGACATGTTAGTTTCCACAGGGCCACCTACAAGGTGACCCAAGAGGCCACCTCTCCAATGGCTCCTATTTAGAGCAGTGCTGGTCCAACAGAAGTTACTATGCTAATGGAGATGTTGGTCTTCATTTGCACATGTGACTAATGAATGTTTGGAATGTGGTAAGTGCAAATGAATCTTTCATTTTATTGATTTTTGATTGACCCAAATATTAACTTATATGGCCCCATGTGACTAGCAGCTCCCATAACTGGACAGCACAGCCCTCTAGCTTTCTGGGGCCCAGGGTCAAAAGTTCATGACCCCAGAGCCCTTTGCACCCAAGTCAAGGTGTCCTCGATTCAGAGGAGGAAGTCCCTTCCTGGCCTGCTCCCACCAGCGATCTGGATCCCTAAGCATTTTCCCATGGTCATCAGGCCAGCACAGCTACTCACATCTGCAGCTTCCCAAGTTTCTGGATGCCAGGGCCTAGCCATAGTTGTGCCCACAGTTCCCTTGAGTTGAGCCTACATAGCCATGGAGAAACAGGGGGAAGACAGGTTCTAGGCAGGCAAGGAGGTCAAGGTCAGGCAACTGAGGCTGACCACAGCCTCACGGGACAGAAGATGTAACTGTGTGGAAAGAATGTGGCCTGCTCTCACTCAGAAACACAGTCACAGCCACAGATGCTAAATATGAGTAAGATTAATTCTAATGCAAGAGAACTGTGAGCCCCACTCCATGAGCCACGGGGAAAACCCATGATTTCATGAACTTCATGGAGTTGTGGGGTGGGAAGTGGCCTTCATCCACCTCAGATGGCCCTAAAGATGGCTTTACACACTAACCCCAGGAAAACTGGGCTGAGATGACACAGTGGAAATTCAGGAAAATCAAAAACAAAGTACAAGAAAATCTTTCTCCTATGATTTCAGACTCTCTGACACCCTGAAGAATAAAAAATTCACCTTCCAGGTGTTTTATACAGCCACGTGTAGTACCCTTGTGGCTGTTTTCATTTGGTGCTATCTGAACATCCCATGTGGCTATCTATGTGGCCAAGAGCTCCATACTGGCTTTTGTAATTTTCTCATTGCAACCTCAGACTGACAACCTCCCTCTGTCTGGGTTGATCAATATTAATTTCAGCTGTCTTTTATTTTATATTTTCTAGGGTTTAATTTCTTTTTAAATTAAATCTAATTCATCCAAACCTTAAATTTTTAGCAGACTCTTCCAAATCTTGAACATGCTGCCCAAGATTCACCTAAACATTTTTCTTCCCTTCTGAAATGACACTCCCTCCCCTCATTGAAGTTCTTAGGGATGATGTAGTCTACTTCAGGGCCATTCTATTCCCTGACCTGGCTGGCCCTGGGTCAGTACCCTACTTGTTGTAATTACTATAGTTTGGGAATATAGGAATATATTCACACATCAGAATTGGCCTTTCAAAAGCTACTTAAAACTCTAATACTCTTATCTGTTTTACTCTTCAAATGGGACTTTTAGGATAGTTTTGTCACATTAAGAGGGGAAAATCTCATTGAAATTTTGGCTGGAAGTATAATAAACCACTAAACGAACTTGGGAATAACTATCACTTTATAGTATTTAATTTTTCTTATCCTAGACCGTGATATTTCTCTCCTCTGATCAAATTTTCTTTAACACCACCTCAGCCGAGCTGCTGTATGAGTTCACACAGGCATCGAGCTAGGTCTTCCTTCTAACAAGGTGTCTCTACTACCTGCAAATAGGACCATTTTGCCTTCTTTTCTATATTCCATCACATTGCTACTTTATGCCTTATCTCAGACATCTAAAGCCACTGCTTGGTAATAATGGCCATAAGACACAGGAAGCTCTATTTTGAACACACCTGACATGGAGAGCCAGAAAACAGGCCAGTTCTCAGTCCTATCCCTGTTTTCAAATCTCAAGTGCCCTTAGCCCCAGGTCAAGTGGAACATCACCTTAAAGACAAGGCAGTGTGCCCTTGATCCAGCCTGTGGAGGTAGAGCTGAGACTAAATGGCTGGGTTTTCAAAGGGTGTGAGAGGTTGAACTGACTTGTGGGGTCAGGTGGCTGGTCCCTGACCCTCAGCAGGAGGCCCAAAACTGCTTACAGAGGATGGGTCCCCTCACATGGGACAGGCTGTTGCCTAAGCAAATATCCTCCCCTCCCCCCACCCCTCAGAAGATGGGAGAGAAGGAAACCTGAGAAAAGGTAATGGAGCTTCACAAAAGATCAAGAGAAGGAAAACCAGCTAAAAATGCAGGGCCCTATGCTATCCAGCACAGGTCCAAACTTTTCAGACCCTGTAAGATGCCTCACCAAGACAAACGCAATCCCTTTTCCAAATCAACTAACAGCTAGTCAAAGACTTACACACACACGCACACGCACACAGAACTATTCTATCAATGAGTGATGAATATGAAATAGAAACTCACTGGTCCAATTTCTATAGTAAAATATATATATATATTGCTCCATTAAGTAACTGGGGATAGTAGTGGATGAATGCCATTGTTTCCTGAAAACACCCTAACATTATTCACTCAACAAACATACAGAAACAAATAAAGCTATGCTAAAGTACTTGGTGGGGGTAAGAAACAGAATAGGCTCACAGAATGCAGTCAGACATTTAAATAAGATTTGCTGTATCATAACTCAGGTTCAATCATATGACTTGCTCTGGCCTAGAGAATGCTAGTTTGAAATACGCCCTTTTATAGCTCTGCCATAACCATGAGAAGGACCTCTGCCCTCAGTCACTAAAGCCTCAACCTGGGCCTCAAAATGAACATATGTGGAAGAGACCTACTCTCAATCTGCAGGAAGGAGCCAAAACAAGTTAAACTGCAAAATGAAAGAGAGCTACCCAGCTGAGACAGTTTAGATCAGTCAACTTCCAGTCAATTCAACAGAGCAAGAATAAATGACTGCTTGTGAAAGCCACTGAAATCTGGAATGTTTGTTATGCAGCCTTGTTGTGGCATTAGCTGACTGATACAGATGGCTTCCTCAAAGGGAATCCATAAGCCTTTTAAAGAAAGCTCTTCTTTCCGAGTTCATAAAGAAATCAAAGCTACTTACCGGGCTCACCTTTCTTCTTTGAACCAGACTTCTTCTTTGAAGGAGCCTCTTGCTTTGGTGCTTCCTGGCTCTGGACCATATCTGCATTTTTGCCTTGGAGAGAAGCTGACTCTGCCTTTTTACCCTGATTGGCAGATGCATCCACCCTTTTTCCTTGGTTGGGGGACCCTTCTGACCTTTTGCCCTGACTTGGTGTTCCTTCTGCCTTTTTACCTTGATTGGGAGCCCCCTCTGCGTTTTTCCCCTGGTTTACAACGCCCTCCACCTTTGTACCTTGATTAGCAACTGAATCTGTCTTTTTGCCCTGATTCTGGGCAGCCTCCACCTTTTTGCCCTGATTTTGGGTCCCCTCTGCCTTTTTGCCTTGGTTTTGGGCCCCCTCTGCCTTTTTGCCCTGGTTCTGGGCGGCCTCCACCTTTTTGCCCTGATTTGGGGCCCCCTCTGCCTTTTTGCCCTGGTTGGGGGCCCCCTCCACCTTTTTACCTTGGTTGGGGGTCCCTTCTGCCTTTTTACCCTGGTTCTGGGCCCCCTCTGCCTTTTTGCCCTGGTTGGGGGTTCCTTCTGCCTTTCTGCTCTGATTCTGTACTTCTACCTTTTTGCCCTGATTAGGGCTCCCCTCTGCCTTTTTGCCCTGGTTTGGGGTCCCCTCCTCTTTTTTGCCCTGGTTGGGGCCTCCCTCGGCTTTTTTACCCTGAATCTGAGCCCCCTCTACTTTTTTGCCCTGGTTGGGGGCCCCTTCTGCCTTTTTGCCCTGGTTAGGGGCCCCTTCTGCCTTTTTGCTCTGGTTGGGGGTCCCTTCTGCCTTTTTGCTGTGGTTAGGGACCCCCTCTGATTTTTTGCTCTGATTCTGGGCCCCTTCTACTTTTTTGCCCTGGTTCGGGATTCCCTCCATCTTTTTGCCCTGACTTTGGACCCCCTCCAATTTTTTGCCCTGGTTGGGCACTCCCTCGACCTTTCTGCCCTGATTCTGGGCACTCTCTGCTTTTTTGCCCTGGTTGGGGGTTCCCTCTGCCTTCTTGCCCTGGTTGGGGGTTCCCTCTGCCTTTTTGCCCTGGTTGGGGGTTCCATCTGCCTTTTTGCCCTGATTGGGGATTCCTTCTGCCTTTTTGGCCTGGTTCTGGGCCCCCTCTGCCTTTTTGCCCTGCATAGTGCCAGTGGCTGGGGTATTGGCCTTGGCACCCACTGGGGGCACAACCACCATAGGCACCTCCTTGGGAGTGGTTTCTAAGATGGCAGCCTTTGAGGCAAGGACCTGGATGGAATTCACTATAGAACTGACTGCTGGTTCCACCTTTGCTACTTTTTTCTCCTTCTTCTTTTTGTCTTTAGGAAATGAGGCCAGCTTCTCTTGGGGCATGGCTGATACTGTGGCTATAGGGGCAATGACCATCGGATGCTGAACTGGGGTTGGAGCCACAGCCATTGCAGGTGCCCGCACTGGGTCTTTGAGGAGGATGGTCATGTTGGGGGCTGGCTCATGGTCAGGTATCTTCCCATTGGGTTTCTCTTCCTTTTTCTTGGTCTTTCCTTTCTTTTCTACTGTTTTCTCCTTCTTTTTCTTCTCCACTTTCTGGTGGTGAGTTTTCGCCATCTCCTTGCGCTGGTTGGCTAGAGCTTCTTCATATGATGTCTCCTTCATGGAGAAGGTTGACACTAGGAAGATGCCAATGGCGGAAACCACCATAAATCCACCAAAGACCACAACCCCCAAGGTTTGAGTATCATAAATGTCCATCCTGGCTTGCTTTCCTTTTACCTGCCAAACACATACACATATATTACTTTTTGCAGAAATTGAGGCATTGACAGTCTCCACTCCACCCCCACTACCAACCTTAAGGTTTCACTAAATCTTCAGACTGAAAGTCAAAGCAGAAACAAATCCAGGCAATCTCTGATGTCATACATTCTTACCTGCCCCTCCTCAGAAGTTTTACACAAGATATGAGCAATCTCTTTAAGTGCGGGCAGACATGAAGCAATAGAGAGACAGCAGAGTGCAGGGCTATTAGGAAACATGATGCCCTGGAGACTCAGAAGCCTCAATCACAATTCAAGATATTCGCCCACCACAGGGCTTAAAGATTCATATGAGCACAAGCACAGGCCAGGTGTGAGGCAATGGGGAGTAGTGAGAACTGTGGCAAAAATGCCCCACTAAATTAGGGATCAAGTGTCACCCAGCCAAAGCTGACTGTAGAAATGTGAGTGCTGTGCCTAAAAATCTTTGCTTTTTCACATTAGGTTAGAAATCTCTTTTTTCTCAAAGTGAAATTGACAGATTTGAAAAATACCATGTGAGCCATACCAAATACTTCTGGCTTTCAGCTTCACATATTCTGACCAGAAGACCCCTGGCATGCCATCTCTACTCTGTCACTTCCCTTTTCCGTAGCACTGATAAACACTACTACTCAAGGTCAGATGTGAAAATCTTTGAATTACAATCCTGAAAAGTGATGAAGAATTTTCTGAGAAAAAAATAGCCTTTTGCCTATAATAGCTGCTGAAGAGTTATGGAACCTGCAATTCACACATTAAGAAATAGCAAGTATCAGTCTTGGGAAGCCCACCAAATAAGACTTTAAGTTTGGAATTTCACATCAGGAGGCTGCAAAGAGAGAGGAAGGACAGTGTCATCAGGCTCAATCTTTGCCTTGAGGAGAGGGCTATTTGCCTGGCAACACCTTCCAAACCAAGAGGATGAACCATCCCTTCTCAATGCCCACAGACCAAAGTCCAAAGAGTCAGAGGAGGCCTGGTTCCCACTTTCCTGGCTCACAGTGCAGGCTAGGTTCAATTTCAGTGAAGAACTCTAAGAAGTTTATTTATTTGGGTACACTCAAGTTTTGCCAACTAATTTTGATGTTATCACATTCCCAGTCCCCTAAACCGGAGAGTGAGAAACAGAGCCTAGCCCTCCATAGAGGATCAGCAATGGAATTAGTGAACAGAATGCAAGCATAAGAATGGTAGGTAAGGGAAAGTGGAGACGGGGAGAAGGGAGAGAAGCAGGAGAGGTGAAGCTCCCTCCCCAGCATAACCCCCTCAAATCTCTAGATGCTGTGGTAGGCCAAGTCCAGGCTTGTCAGTGGCTTAAAAGTTGAGATTTCTCTTCCAGTGAGAGAGGGAGAGGGAAATAGAGTAGGATTTCTAAACAATCATGAAATCTAAATTTTGACCTTAGGGTATTCTTAAGAAGGAATGGAGAAGAAAGAGTGTTTTAAATGTCTCAGCATTATTTTCTAAGAAAAATCACTGCCATCACAGAATAGACATGGGGTTTCACTGTGCCTTTCTAATAAAACCCTTTCAGGTAGAGGTTTAATGTGCTCCTGACAAATACTTCACAGCCTGTGCTGTCCACAGTAGTAACTCCACCAGCCGCAGCTGTGATACTTATTCCTCCCTGGGTCTGTAGGACCAAGTCAAATTCTTCATTCCAGTCGGAACCTCTGCAAATGAAGTCCAAGGTAGCCTCATGCAGCCTTCAATCTGGGCAAGTGGATTCTGACCTCTGGCCATGAGTTCTTACAGAGTGATCCATGGTATACCCTCACATATGACAATCAAGAGAGGCTGTACCAAATTAGTTCATCTAGAAACACACCCACAAGCTAAGTATTGAAAATGAAACTATGCTCTTTTTAGCCCTAGAGCAAATGAGAGGGCAGGAACAATAAGCCTTGAAACTTCCACTAACTGAAACTCCAGGTTCTCACAAAGACCTCTCAGAATGTCGCCAATGTGGACATGCTCAGCTACAAAACCATGTTCCTATCATTATATTCAGTCTATTTGGATGACAAAATTCCTCAGAAACACTCTTCTCTTTCTCCAGAGGCAATGAAACGCCAGAGGCCTGGGTCACCTTGGCTGTGACTCTGTGAACCCCAAGTGGCTTCCCAACAACTCTGTACTTAAAGGGTGGTCTCCCATGGAGCTGCAGGTTCACCAGGCTCCTACAAAGTGGGGTCTGTCCCCAGTGAGTGCTGTGGGGCTTGTGCAGCCTCATGGTTTAGTCAGAAAAGCCAAGGTTGAAATAATTAGCCTTGACTCTTACTCAAGTTAGGCAAACATGGGACACAAAAATATATTCTCCGCTGGTATACCATGGATCACTCTGTAGAACTCATGGCCAGAGGTCAGCACAGAATCGAGAAAGGCTAGCTTGAGAGAATAGTTTCCTCTGCAGCAAACACAAGGGTGTTTGATAGCTATACAACTGTGTCTTCCAAACTTACACAAAAAGGATTGCTCTAAGAAATTACATCACTACCACTGAGTTCTGGGTTAGAAATGCTTTAAGAAGTCTTTCACAGAAGAATAAAAAGCCCTCATCTTTAGGAGTAATACACTGAAATATTTAAGGCTCAGGTTGTAGCACAACAAACAGCAAATGATTAACATCCAAAAGAAATCTAAGTGAAAGCCAGCCTTCTTGCTGTTCTGCAGGGTCAGCTTTAGGTGGCAACATTATGGAAGATTTCCTGACTCACAGGAATAATAAAGCTGGTGATGCCTCACAATGTGCTCAAGATCAGCATTTGGGGTGCTTTTCTTCTGAACTCTCCACTGTCATAAAAGGACCCCTACTAGGAATCACCCCCAGGGTTTCCCACAGGCCATGCCCAGGTTGGCAAAGGTGTGTGCCACCCATATCCTGTATATGTTCTGTCAATTCTTAAAACTTCTATGAAATATTTCCTTTTATTTACTATTGCTAGCATGCTTAGACTGTAAAGTAGAAAGGTGAAGGCCTGCGATAGAAGGAAGCAGGTCACCCAGAGGCTTGGGGACCACTCCCAGGCATGGCTGGCTCAAACTTACTGGCCCACCTTGAAAGTCCTAGAGAGTGAGGATTCAGGTAACAAAAGTGGAAAACTCAAATTCTTTAGATAGAACACATCTGCTAACTCACATAGCCTAACCAGTCTAGTCCAGTTTGGCCATTTCAGTCCAATTTGACAATTGGATTTAGACAGGTTTTGTGAAATAGCTTTCAACAGCACCCTTGGGGTTGGGTCTCATCACTAACTGGCCGCTCCATTGTGGGCTATGTGTGGCTATGGGGCAAGAGTGTGCTGCGGGATGGGGAGGGTATCTAAGAGAACAAGTCCCCAGATCCATTTCCTGGGCACAAGATAACCTACTAGGAAGATACAAAACTGAATGACAATGAGATAGAGACCCTAGTAGATACAGCTGTATCAGAATTACTGTCTCCTAATTTTTTTATATACTAGGAAATATTTCAAATATACAAAAAAGATTAAGAAAAATATCCAGACCACCCATTTACCTACAACTCTATCATCTTTGATAAAGGTTTATCATATGCGAACATTTTACCACATTTACTTGATATTTTAAAAACTTATTTATCCTTCCAGAGAACCAACACCCAGATATGTGTCATTTAGCATCTCCATATGTGTTTATGCTTATATTACAAATATCTATCTCCACAAAGTACAATGTGGCTCTGAGTGCTGGTGAGGGCTTTATAAATGACACTACTGCAGGTTATCAGTGGGCAACATTTTTTAAGATTGAACTTAAACTATAGTGTAACCTGTCTCTCAGGGTCCCTCTGCCCGTGTACAGATTTCTCTATGCTACATCTAGAACTACACCTGCTGGGTCACAGGATGGTCGCAGGTATGCCAGATGCTGGCAAAATGCTCCACAAACGGGCAATGCCTCCAAGGCCCCCCACCTTCCACATCTCTGCCAACATTTCCTAATGTAGTCAAACTTGAAACATGGTTCCAATCAAATGTATATGACATTGCATCTCCCATGTTTACTAGCTCTTCAGATTTCTTTACCGTGTTACCATTCATATCTTTTGCCCATTTTTATATTGTTTTTTTTTTCTGTTTATAGGTATCCTCTAGATATTAATCATTTGTTTTTTTAGACGTGTGTCGACATCTGTGGTTTCTCTTTCAACAAATTTATAGCGTTTTCCGATGTCAACTATTATACTATTAATGTAGTATAATTTACTAATATTTGTCTTTATGGTTTGTCATTCTTGTTTCACAGTTACGACTCCAAAGTCATAAAGAGATCCTCCTTTTTTTTTAAAGGAAAAAAGTGTTTCTGTCCTTTAAATTTAAATAATTACTTATGCTGGATGTAGGCAATACATTCCCTACGGGTCAAAACTCAAAAGGAAAACAATGATTCATACAGAATGAAAAATCTCCCTCACACCCCTGATCCCCAGCCACCCAGGTTCCAACCACTGGGATGAAAGAAAACCATTGTGACAGAAATCATTTTAGTTTACAAGTTATTTTATTCTAAAAACTTCAGTAATGCTTTTTGTAGATAGTTTTTAATCCCCCAGAATTCACTTTGGCATGTAACAGGCAATAGTGATATAACTTTTCCGTATCATTATAATTACCCAGCACCATTTCCTGACTGCTCTCTCTCTCCCTTCACCACATGCCACCCGACTAACAGACCACCTTTGTCCCATGAAGTCTGAAATATGCCTAAATCTGTTACTGGACTCCATACTTCTATCGGTCTATTTATCTATGCCCTGAATTACTACCCCATTTTTTGCCCATATATCCCCTTCAAAAATTCTACTGGGATCTTTATTTGAATCACACTGAATTAACAGATGAACGTAGAAAGAACTGACATTGTACACTATGAGAGTTTCTCACCAATAAATATAGTGTGGTATAGCTCTACAATCATTTAAATGTTCTTTTAAATCTGTGGATAGCTTTGTATGGTCTTCCCTATAAAAGTCTTATCCACCTTTTTGTTAAGAGTATTGCTATTTTAAAATGTACTGGAAAAAGATATCTTTTGTAAATTACTTTTCTATTTCTAGCTATAGAAATCCAGCAAAGTTATTCCTTTTGCACGTTTTTTACCCAAATATTATGCTAAACTCTTGTCAAATCTAAGAGTTTGTAGATTATCTTGGACTTATTTTGTTTAAAAAAATCACCTATGAAGAAGACAGTATTGTTTCTTACTTTCTAAGCCAAATTCTCTCTGCTCTCTTGTCTTGCAGAACTCTGAAGCAATGTGGAACAGGGCGGGAGAGGGGACTTCCTGGTCTCATCCCTAAGTTACCACTTGTAACATTTCACTATTAGATGCTGTGTTGACCACAGGTTTTTGGGAAAAGTATTTTCTTAGATTAAGGTATCTTATATTACTGGTTACCCTTTCTTTTTACCTTTTTTAACAATTGGGTACTGAAATTTAGCAAATGTTTTTTATCACTTGACATTTTCTTTAGTCTGAAATGGGTTGAATTACAGTAATATCTATTCTAATGTTAACTCACAGATGGTTTTTATCATATTAACCTTTCTTGATGGTGGGTTTTTTCTTTTTAATATATCACTAGATTTCGTTTGTTCACATTTTTATGTGGGATTTGCATGCGTGCTATTAAGTGAAACAGTTGAAAGCCATTCTCAAACTGCTCTTATGTGGTCTTGTTAGTAAGGATACTCGAGTCTCAAAAAATGAGTTAAGGATCATCCCGTTCCTCCTGTTGAAAGGTTTGGAAGAACTTGCCTGTAAAACTGTCAAGATTCAGTGTTTTAAGATCTGTTCCTGGAGAAGGGAGGAGGTAGAGAGCTGATTTTTTAACTGCTTATTCCCCCAGTTTTGAGATATAATTAACATACAGCACTGTAATAAGCTTAAGGTATATGGCCTAATGATTTGACTTAGATCATGAAATGATTATCACAATAAGTTGTTAATATCCATCATTGCATATAGATATAAAACCAAAAAAAAACACACAAAAAGAAAAAAATTTTCTTATGATGAGAAATCTTAAGATTTACTGTTAACAACTTTCCTATACATCACACAGCAGTGTTAGCTGTAGTCATCGCACTGTATATCACATCCCTAATACATACTTATCTTATATCTGAAAGTTTGTACCGTTTCATCACCTTCTTTCAACCATACATAATGTTGCTAAGAGCAAGAGTTTACCCTTTGTATAGCTGAATAATATTCCACTACACATACACCACTTCTTTACCCATATATCCACTGATGGACATAGGTTGTTTCCATGTCTTGGCTATTATAAATTGCTGATTTAATTTCAATGATTCCAGAACCAGCTGTTGGTTTGTGATCCAATCTATGTAATTAATTCTCATTATTCCTTCCTCCAACTTCTATTGGTTTATTTTATTCTATCTTCTTGACATAAAAGCTGCAATGCACAGTATTTTCATTATTGTTCAGTTTTAAGTATTTTCTAATTTCCATACGATCTCTTAGACTCATGAGGTGGCAGTGCCCTTAACTTTTCTAACACGTGGGTGATTTAAATTATATTTGATAAGTCTTCATTTAATTGCACTCTCATCATAGAATCTGTTCCGTGTGATGGAAAACAAAGCTTCCAGGCTTTTAATCATAATCCAGAAAAATTATTTTTTATGTGACCCAGGATGGATGGGAACACACATACACAGATATGTGTATGTATGTATATACACATGTAAATAATGAAACTTTCATAAAACAATAATTCAATATTAGTACATGGAATACACTGGTATTTTCTATGTCATCAAAAAATTTTTAAAGATTTTTTTCAAAACCAACTAAATTGACTTTGAGGCTCATAATAGTTTGAAAAATTGGTTTAGATTATAACATTTGATAAATTTTAATAGATTATGGTCGATTTTTATAAATACATGTGTAATCTATGGAGTGAAGGATTCTATGTGTATCCTTAGTTTGAGCTTAATAATTTTCTACAGAACTATACTAGTTTTTTGCCTGCTTAACCTAATAGCTATTGAGAGCTTTAAAATTTTCCTACCATGGTCAGGTACTTACCAATTTCTCCTGGAAATCTGTCAACTTACACTTTATTTGGAGGCCATCTCATTAAGTAAACATGAGATCTGAATTGTTATGCCTTCCTGATAAAGTACCTACTATTTTCCCTCCTATTTTGTAGTGACCCTCTTTGTCCCTATTATTTGTTTTCATTAAAGTCTAGTATGTCTGATTATTTAAAAAGTCATGCCAACTTTTGGGGGGTTAATCTGGTCTAGAAACATTTGCTATTCTTTACTTTCAAACCTTTCTGTGTTTGTATATTTTAAGTAGAGCTCTTAAAATGTCAAATAGCTGGATTTTATTTTAAGACCAGTGTGGCAATTTGTTTTTTCAACTGGTAGATTTAAATCATTAACCTGTGTTATAATTTCCTATATAACTGGACTAATTTATGCCCTTATTTTGGGATTCCTGTTTATAATACTTTTTCTTTGTAGTCTCCCCTTTTTGCATTTTACTGGACTATTTAAAGTTTTATCCTCTTTTTCTCTATGGTGCTTTTAAGTTCTAAATTCTATCTTTTTAAAATTTTTTTTTAGTGAGTACCAGAATTATAATTAAAATGAATTTTACCCTTACATTTCCTAACATATGTATTTGACCTCATTTCACCAATGACCCCTTACCAACAGAATTATAGGCCTGAAGTCTGGTGCCCTTCTATGAGATGAGCACCTTTTCTGCCTCAGTGCATCCTACCCTTCTTCTCTATCACACTCACCTGGACTTATCGTTGTTTTGTTTCAGACAGCTTATATTTAAATTACCCAAATGTTTACCAATTTATTTGCTCATCACTGCTTCTTGCATTTTACTACCTTAGCTTTGGGTCTTCCCAAAGTATATACTTAACTAGTTCTTTCAGCAAGAATCTCTTCTTAATAAATTCTCAGTACTTAACAGACCTGAGGAAATTGAATTATCTGGGTATAGAATTCCTTGCTGACAGTTATTTTTTCTCACTGCTCTGATTATTATTTTGTTTTCTGGCTTTTTTGTAGGGATGGGAGGTTAGTTACTACTGAGAAACATGCTGTCAGTCAATTTGTCACTGCTTCATAATACCTTTAAAATCTCTCATTACTATTAATATCCATGTTCAGGTTCTAAGGATTCAGCAAAACAGTTTTTGGTATGTATTTATTTTTATTTATCTTATTCAGGCTTATTGTACTTTCTGAGTTTGAGAAGTTGTGTTTTCCATCAATTCTGGAAAACCCTTGGCCACTTAGGTCTTAAACTCCTTGTCTCTTGTTTCTTTGTGGTAGTCTGCAATCTCTCTGTGGTATCATTGGGGGAAACTCCTCAAACATATGTTCCACTTCACCAACTGTCTCTTCAGCTGAATCTAACCAGCTCTATAACCAGTCTTAGCTTATTTTGTTCTGTTTTTTTTTCCAAGTCATCCTGGTTATTTTCCTAGTATTATTTTTTCCCATTGATATTTTTCATTACCTACATTTATGCCTTTAATAGCTATTTTGTACCATATCTTTGGTGGGCTGATTCATGGGGTTGTCTCTACAGAGTGGTTTTATCCTTCCTTCAACTAGGCCCTCAGAGAAATCTGTAGCCAAGGACAATTTTTTTTTTTTACAAGAATGGACATCCTATTACAAATTTTCAGGAGACTGCTTCCCCTGCCTGAGGATAAAACAGATAAGTTCCCCATGTCACCATCCATTGTCACTAGTCTGTCCTTTCATTGAGGGTGTGGACCTTCAAGGGTGAAAGTTTTACTTGGGTGTTTGAGGGAAGGCTCAGGTCCTACTCCCCACCTTAGACAAACAAACCCTTGTCCTCACATGGACATTAAAGCCAAAGGCCAAAGACCCAGAAGACTGGCTGACAAAGCCCCACTCACACCCCAGGGTAAGTTTACTCTTGGGTCCCAGTTATTCTCCTCACTGTTGCTTTATGGCCTCTGGCAATCTCTTTTCACTATCTTGTAATCTTGGCTCTGCTTTTTAAAGCACCTATTCACTTTATCCAACACTTAGAAATGTTTAGAGAGTATTCAGATGATCTTATCTAAAATTTTAAGTATAAGCTGATTATTTTCTTCTACACAGAGAAACTAAGAGAAATGCTGTTAACTAAAAGTTGTATTCTGAAAGAATTTATTTCATGCTTTAAGAGAATGGAAATAATTGACTTCCTACTTTAAAGAAACAAGGCTACTCATTTTAAAGAAAGATTAAAACACTAAAAATATAAATGTATTTTATTACTTATTCACTGGCCATTTCAGATTCAATTTCTATGCCTAGGGAAAAAAAAATAAAAAATAAAAAAAATAAAGAACATGTTTTTGTTCTTTCCAAAATAACAGTCTTTGGAAAAGTAGATACTTAAATAGACCTAAATCTTCTGAGCTTACAGAAGCCTAGAGGCTTCACCTCAGTTATAAAGATAACATACCCACAAGGTAGGAATCAAGAATCCTGACTTTTCAAAATGGACATAACAGTTAAGATGTGCTAGCCCACAACAGAATTCTTCCTACAGTAGACATTAGCTTTCCAAAAAGCAAAGATCGTCTCTTCCCCATTGTATCCAAGCAAATCTCAGCACATCAACTGAATGAAGACTCTATTAACTATGACATCAAGATACGAGTGGCTCACTTATGTGGTTATATGGTTACAAGGACCATATCTAAACAAAAATGCAGGTATCCTCATAGAAGAAAACAATACACTGTGGAGTCTTAACATGCCAGTGGTGTCTTTAAAAGTATCATTTTTTGTTTGTTACTGGTATACAGAAATGTAATTGATTTTCTTCCCTAGCAACCTTACCTAATTCTAGTAACATATCTGTAGATTAAAAATTTTTTTTCTACATATATAAACATGTTATCTATGAATCACAGTTTTTGTTCCTTTCTTCCCAATCTTCCTATCTTCTGCTTCACTTTTCTTAAATTTCTACACAGAATAGGACCTCCCACACAGTGCTAAAGAGAAGGAATGACAGTAGGCATCCTGTTTTTCCTAATCTCAAAGGGAAAGATTTAGGTGTCTTGCTATTTAGTGTGATGTTTGCTGTAGGTTTTTGTAGATACCCTTTTTATTAGGTTCTTGGTTCTTTTCTTGGTTTGGTGTTGATAAGTTTTTCCTAGAAATTTGTTTATGGTATCAAAACTTGGAAAATTATTGCCACATTGAGATGTAAAAAGTCTTCTATGTATGATGTCTGGTACAGCATCCCCTCCTCTGGATCCTTCAGATATTTTTAATGAATACCTGTGACACTGACTTGCTTTTTACTTAGCACAAGTTGTTCATAATAGTCACTTATTTTTTTTAATGTTGACCACATCTGTAGAAGTTCCATTTTACATTCTTGATATTATTCATGGCTTTTTCTTGGTCAATTTTGCTTGGTATTTGTCAACATTATTCATCTCTTCTAAGAATGAAGTTTTGGCTTTGCTGAACTTTATATGTTTCCTGTTTCATTCATTTCTCCTCATTGTTACTTCCTTCTGATTGGTTTATTTTACCTTCTGTAACTTCTGGAGACAGATGATTACTTAGCTCATTTATTTTCATCTTTTCTTCATTTTTAATGTATTATTTAAAGTTATAAATTCCCCATTAATAAAACTTCAGCTACATCTTACAAGTTCTGATATGTATTTTCATTATCATTCATTTCAAAAATTGCTATTTTCTAATTTTTTTGGCTTACAAATACTAGAAGCATATTTTTTTAAATATTCAAATACAGAGATTTTTCTATTTATCTTTTTATTCATATTTCTAGTTTAAGTGAACTGTGGTCAGACTACCTCCTGTATATAATTTTAATCCTTTGACATCTGTTGAGACTTTAAGGCCCTGGATATGGCCAATCTTTGACACTGACACTGACACTGACTTGATTTTTACTTAGCACAATAATAGTCACTTTGATTAAGGAATTCTGCAGCCAAACCTTCCTGCCTCTTTGACAAAGAGAAATGCAGCACAGAGTTATTTCTTATTAACAGCAATGGTAACCCAAACTTCATTTTGGTTCCTTTTTAAAGTCAGCATTGTATCATATATTCCACATTCTCTTATACTGCTGGTGGAAGCATAAATTAGTACCAGCACTCTGGGTAATAAGTCTGGCACTGTCTTCTAAAGCTGAACATATGTCTCCTTGTAGCCAGAGATCCTACTCCCAAGAAGAGACTCAATGGGAACATGGACAAATGGTACCTGAGTCAGGATAAGACTTTGTATTTTATAATATAATGTAATTTATATTATAATTTAAGCCCTGTAGACAAAAAAAAGGCGGGGGCCATATAATAAACCTGACAAGATTAGGGAAGGCCCACATGGTGGGCCCTACAAACTCAGAGACTGAAAATAACCACATTGGATGATCTGAACATAAAAATTCCTAACTGAAAGTGGGTCATGGTTGGTAGTCACATTCTGCGACTGTAGCTTTCTTGACAAAGGTCAATCTTTACCTCAGGTGAGCTTGTCTATTGTCTTTTGCATCTGAGATAACATACTTTTAGAATGTCAGAGTAATCCCTTTTTCCCAGACCCCTCAGGGCACAACCCACTGCACCAGAGCAGGAGACCACAGAATTTCTCATGGTTATCCTGTACCCCTGTATACTATCTCTATGTGCCATAAATGTTAATTATTTACGGTCCTGTACCCACTAATGTAAAAGAAGTATCTGTCTCTTTGTTTTATTTTTTATCCAATTCCAGAAATTCTCCCCACCTGTTCTGCTTTCTCCCGACCCCTTATTCTACCACCAATGAGTTCACATAACCCTCCTTAAGTCTCTTTTGATTTTAATGTATAAAATAAGTTGTGAAAGTGCCATTCTCTGGAGCATTTTCTTAATCCATTGATATTTTGCTTCCTAGCAATTGTCAGTTTGGCTCAAGTAAACTCATTAAAATTCTCTACAGGTTTGGATGTTTCTTAACATTGACAGTCCCAGAAACTATTCAAGTATTCATCCATGGTGAAATGGATAAACTGTGATATATTCATATGATGGAGTACTCTACAACAAGGACAGCATAGATGAACCTCACACGTAACCAATGAAAGACCCAAAAAAGCCTATGCTATATGATTTCATTTACAAATTCAAACACAGGCTGAACAAATATGTCTGCTACAAATCAGGAGAGCAGATACCCTGGGGGATGGACAGCAACTGGAAGGGGCAGGGGCAAGAATGGGCGAGACAGATAATCTGTTTCTTGATCAGACAGTTAAACAAAGTGTTTAATCTGTAAAAGTTTACTGATCTACAGACTCACGATAGTAAATTTTTCTGTATATGCACTTTAGTAAAGAGTTAAAAAAAATCTATGCAACTTTGGCAGAAAAATGTTATTATGTGGATCTTGTTGGAAGGGCATCTTTAATGACTAAAGAATCTGTTGCAGCACTTTCACTCCTGCCACTTCCCAGCCCTCGCACATGCATAAATGATGTTGCTCCCTACCAAAGGGAGGGGGAAGCAGGGACCAAGGTCAAGGCAGATAGTCACCTCCTACCTTAACTGTCTCATAGATCCTTGCTGTCCATGGCCATGCCCCACTGAACCATCCTCCTTACTAACTCTTAAAAATCAAACTATTCAGAATAAAGCTCAGGCTCTTCCACCTTAAGAGAGAAGTGACTTAACAAGAGTGGTTGGGCTTCACAGTCATGACTGAAGTTGAACTTTTAAACGTCCTTGACACATCACTAATAAGACTTTTCATTGAGGCTGTCAGTGATTCATTTATTCTTTAGTACTGATCCCCTTCCTTCCCTCCATCCCTGTGATTACTACCCAATTCTGAAAATTACAGTTTTTCTTTCCAATTACCACAAATATCCAGAACTCACAAAGACATGAAAATGTAATAAACAGAAATAAAGCTAAATCCAATTCCTATTTGAGTGAGTCTTAATTGAAAAGAAAATAGTTTTTGATGCAGTTGAGTTGTACATGTCAACAACTGAATGAGAAGTTCCAGAAAAACATACCACCTGGGCTTAGGGCCAGAATGAGAGTGTTGCATATAAAATGAGTAGGTCAGATCCTCTAGTCAGAAACAGCTAGAAATCTAGTATGTGCTGTTCATTTCTTTGCCAAAAGGCAAAAGTAAGAAGAGAGAAGACATGAAGGATTGGGGGGCCTAGGCCTGGAATGGTCTCTTACCAACCAGACCACCACATGGGAGGCAGGAAGTTAATTTTATCAACTCCTTACTCCTTAGTCTGACTAAGAGAACAGAGAATGGAATCCCAGCTACAAGAATTTTCCCTCCTACCACCAAGGAGCACTCTTGCCACTATACACAAAATCCACCTCTTTTCAGAGCAAGCCGGCTCACTGTTCAAACCAAAAATAACCTTTTGTTTTCTAGAGAGTATGTCATCACTGATATGCTCAGTTACTCTGCAATCTCCACCTAACGCTGATCAGCTACAAAGGACACAAGCTGCCAATTCTTCTGGAACCAGTGCGAGTGCCTAAGAAGGGCCCAGTCTGGCGAGGGATCCTGGTACAGATGATAGACTCTAGAGAAAGAGATAACAGTGAGGTCAATATAACCAGCCTGGAGAAAGCAAATGCCCAAGTCTCCCCCTAAGGGTAACTTCAACCCCCTGGCAGAGCAGGACCATCCACATTTGACACCACCCCTCCACAGGTGTAACCATCAATATCCCAACTGGAGCCAGGCTGGAAGGAACCCAAAAATCACCTGGCTTTGGAATATATTTTTTATGTTTATATTTGATGCTCTAGGAATCCAGACTACTTCAAGCTAAACAGTAATATACTCATAAAACATTAAGTACTAGAAAATCATCTCTCCATTAACTCAGCAAGGATGGGCACCTACTGTGTGCCAGTCACTATTTTAAGGCATTAGGGATACCTCAGAGAAACAAAAGAAGACATACTCCTGCACAGATAGATCTTATGCTCCCAGTGACAGAGATGACAAATAAGTCACATATGTAGTAATATCAAGTGGTGATAATGAAGAAAAAGCCATGCAGAGAAGTGGGACTTTAAATAGAGTGGTCAGGGAGGTAACAGACCTAAGGGTGGGGGGAGCAAGCCATGTAGCCATCTGGGAAAAAAACTCCCCACAAACAGCAACAACATATGCAAAGGCCCTGAGGCAGAACTATGCCTGAGAAACAGAGAGGAAGCCAGTGTGACAAGAATGGAGGAAAAGAAGAAGGCAGGAGTGAGGCCAAAGTGAAAGTGGGACCCTTGGAGGCCACTGTAGAAACTCTGGCTAAGGAGAATCTTGAACAGAGAAGTGACATGATCTGCTCTTAAACTAAAAGGCAGCGGGTGAGAGCAAAAGTAGGGAGATGACTTCAGAGCTAATGAAATAACCTTTGCAAGATAAGAGTGATTTGGACCTAGGTGATAGCAGTGGAAGTGGTGAAATGGTTGGATTCTGGCCCTAATTTGAAGGTAGAGCTGATAGGGTTTGCTATTTGTACAGAATATAAGCATGAGAAAGCAAGGAGTTAAGACAAATCAAGGTTGTGGCCTGAAAGATGGAGCCATCTGGCCTAGCTTCATTTTAGACGAAGAGGAAACTGAAGCCCAGGGAGGAGAAAAGTCATGTCCAGGGTCACACCACTTATTTCTGGGACTGGAACCCCCAACCAGTGCTTCTCTCACTGTCTCAAGCTGCAGCTCAGCAGGAGACACCAATGACAACTCAGGTCACACTCAGATGCCCTCCAACTCCTTTCTGCTCTCTGATGTTAGAGTAGACAATGACTTCTCAGGAACCACCAATACCGACTCATGTCATGTAAATCAGGGTAGGATGCTGATGAATGAAAGTACAGGCCCTGCCCAGAAGAGACGATCATTGATCATGTTTGCCATGCAAGAAGGTAGACCTAGTGTGGCCAGAAATTCCCATTTTTCTCAAGAAAACCCTAAAAATCTAGATTTTAATGAAAATATCCTCCATTTTAAAAGGTGTCTTGTTTAATAACATAAATGGCCAGGCAAATCTCATGTGCAGGCCAAATTCAGTCCACGCAGGGCACCAGTTTAGAATCAGTTTCAAAACAGTCTAAAACAGATCTTGTTTGCTCATACTTTGATCAGGGTTAGGGTATAGAATTAAAGCTTTGGGCTTAAAATGGTCTTTTATTCCAGCTTTTGAAACAGCAGATGATATTCATCATCACTATAAATAGCTGGTAATTCTCAGCACAATCTTAGTGGACCTCCTCTCTGACAAAGGAGAAAGTAAACAGCTGCCTGTCATTCTACATTATTCTATGTGGAGTACTAAGACCAGTCCACTAGTAAAGAATTCAAAAATTCTTCCCAACTACCATCCTATAAGCCTTTTAAAGTTATACTTGAGTACAAGAGAGCCTTGCAAATAGTCACTGACCCAGGAAATAACTTATGCCAGCCAACTATGAAAACACCAGTAATATTGGAACATGTAAGGTTTGGGGACTAGCAGCTTTTCCAGTCTTGCCAAAATAACCAAATGCAGAAATCACAAAACTTCCTTTATAAATTAAAGTTGCATCCCACTGCTAGACAGGTGGGAGATGCAGGTAACTTATGGCACTTAAAGGAAACATACTAGATGTATCTGTTTTTTAGACCTGGGAGTCATGTTGCCTGTTTCAGGAGACTCATCAGAATTTGTCTAGCTAAGGAAACAGTCTCCTAGGAAGTACCTAAGTTAATTTTCTATAACACTAAGTGGCTCTCTTGCTCAGACTCTGTCAGAAGTACATATTTACTTTCCCTACAAGCTATATGCTTTTTGCCCAATAACTACTTTTTATGTTTGGTTTGGCCATTTTGATGTTGTTGGTATTAGGTAAGAATCACTTCACGTCAGGGCCATTATCTATGCTGCTACCCACCCACCATCCTTTTATTTTTTCTTGGTGTGCAATTTACAATGCACCCAAAGAATTGGGAATGCTTTCTAAAGATGTTATCTTATTAGGTTGAAGCACATGAACTGCCACTAGTCAACTGTTTTTGACATATAGAATGGACTATTTTATATGGTTCAACATAATAATATTTCTAACTGTTCAAGGGGAACAGAAACGTGAATGCTTAAAGAGTACCAGCTACATCTAGACTAGGGCTATCCAAGAGAAAGAACATCCTGCGATGATGGAAATGATCTAAATCTCCACTGACCAACACATGGCTACTGAGCACTTGAAATGTGGCTAGTGTGACTAGGAAACTGAATTTTAAATTTTATTTAACTTTGTTTTAAGCTTAAATAGCTTGTGCCTACTGTATTAGACAACACAGTTTTCTATACAAGAACTAGGTCTCGCTCCTTTGTACTTATGTTTGAAAAACCAGTACGCAGGAGATGCTTGAGAAATAAATGAAAAGTACCTTCTTGCATTGCCACATTTGCAACTGACTCCCCACTTTTCCTCTGGTGAAGCTTTTAATTTAGATCTTCTAATTCCATGTCCTCCCTTGGGTAGTTAATGTCTCAGCAAGTGTGGAATTATACTGTCCTATTCAGAAGGCTGTGCCCGTATCACCACCAGCTGGGCAATAAGAACTGGCCTAACAACCATCTGACCTGTTGGGCCTCTATGTTCTCATCCACAGAATGAGGACAACTGTATCTTCTCTATAGCAAGGCCTAGATATATGTCAAAGTTGTGGAATCTGATTTTAAACAGTAAACGCTACAAATAAAATTGGACTCAGCTTCATTTGTGCAATGAGATACAAGACAACTAACTGTATCTTGAGACTATGTTAACAGGTATGGCCATCTATCTCATTTAGCCAACTTTTATAATGTTATGGGCCAGGTCTTAACCACTGCAGGTCTGGGGTGTACAGATGAATAACACAGTCTCTGCCTTTGTAAATCTGAATGACCATTTTTTTTTCTCCCAAAACAAGATTTTAGCAAAGAAAAATCTGGTGTCTCACTAGAAATGTTACCTCCCTGCCTATGTGTCATTCATCTATTAGTTGAGTTCCCAGAGATAGAAAGACAGGAAGAGTCTGGGTTGCTGACACTTTTAAAAGGTGTCCCTGCTACATAATAAATCAATATTCCAATTAAATCACTTGCATTCAACCACTTAAACAGAATTTGGTGCTGTATAACTATTGTAGCCTGTTGACTTAGGGCTCATTTCAGCAAAGAGCAAAACTGTTCAAATGTGACTCAATGATTTGGGTATTATTTCAAACTTTCCCATTATCAAAAAATTTTCATGCACCAAGATACCACTCTAGCTTCTTAAGCTCTTTATAGATGTTTAGAAGCTGATTCCTAACTATGAAAGAAAAGAATTCTGTTACAACATAATGTCTACAGTTCTACCTACTGGACACCCTGTATTTCCAAACCCAAAGACACCATTTCTGTTCCCCTAGTCTCAACAGGCCCAGAAGCCCTACATGCCGGGTTCCCACTGCTCCATGCAAAGGAAAACCTACTAGGAATTCTCTCCCCACTTTCCGTACTTTACTTAGAGAAGGAAGTGGCATCTCCAGGACCTCAGAACCAGAAGCTGCTTTCTGAAAAGGAAACAGGTTGGCAGCCCATAGTGGGGTTGACCTTTTGGAAAGTTTGTAAAAGAACTGAGATGTCACCACAGTAAGCAGCATGCTGCAGGATCACCAAGACTTCCCTAATATCAGATTAACGGGAAGTTAAGACTACCAAAGGAAGAAAGTGTAAAGCAGGAGGCAGGGTCAGTGAAGAGTATATGTTCCCATATATGCAGGGCTGGTGTAAAATAGGTAGTTGTCCATCCTGGGAGTGCTCAACAAAAGACCTAGGTCTCCAGGACATCAGCAGTGGTGTTCTGAAAGAGATCTCTGGCCTAGGATGTGAGGCCCTACTGTGGGCCTACTTCTCCCTCAAACTTGAGAAGTGCCACCCTCACCCTGAAGGTTCCAGCACACTACGCAAACAGCGATGTGGGAGGCTCTCAAGAGTCTTCAAAGTTTCATTTTCTTGGTGCTTCCTAGTAGTCTCTACTGACCTCCGACCTCCTGTACTTATTGCCAAACTGCCTTCTGTTTGCACAAGGTCCCAGTTTCATCCAGCACATGCTCGGGAGGCTGCCCAGCCCCTACTGGTGAGTGGGTGGTATTATCTCCAGGCTACAGAGAAGGAAATTCAGGTTCAGAGAAGTTTAGGGACCTGAGTGGAGAGACTGTAAGCATGGTGGCTTAGGGGTGGTTTCCAGTACTACATCTGCAGCATGCAGATGGAGCCAGACCAACTCCAGCTCCCTCTCGTGCCACGCACGCCCCTAAAAACTCATTCCAACAATTAACAGCCAACACTTGTTGACAGTTCCCTACGTGTGCTGGGTCTTCACAGATTTTCTCTTAAACAGGTACATCAGCAGCCCTGTTCTTCACACGGGAAGTGGACATCGGAGTGAAACAGCTGGGTCGAGGTCATCCTTAGTGGTGCCGGGATTTCAGAAACCCCCTCCCTTAACCAATACATCATACCGAGCTACCATTTAGTGAGGGGTCCCTGATGTTCCCCCGACGCCCTACGGGAAGCGCGGACCGCAGCCGGCGACCCCCAACACCATCCCCGACCCAGGGAGCGGCCCGCGAACCCGGCGGGCCCAGGCGGGCGCCAGGCCGGGTGCCAACGCTCTTGGCCAACCCGGATGGAGGTGTCCACTTCCGTCCGGCCCTGGCAACGCCGGTCCATTCATTGTTGCACAGAAGGGACGGGACGGGCAGAGCCCGGAGTGTCCAGGTCTTCCCGGCTGGGCGCCCTCGAGCTAGGCTGCGCGCGGCTGGGCCAGAGAAACGGTGACCCCGGCCCCGCCGCCAGGGGGAGCAGAGAGCCGCCTCCGGCACTCCGGGAAGTTGCCACGGCGGCCGCCCCAGCGTCCGGACCCCGGACGGCCCCGCACAGCTTCTCCCGTAGCCCCACGTCCCAAGCCCTTCCCGTCCGAGGCCAGTCGGACCCCAGGAGCGCCTCCAGACGGCAGTCCGCAGGCGGGCGCGCTCGGCCCGTGGGTCCCTCATTCAATCCCGCCCTCCTCCTCCCGGCTTCCACGGCCTTCCGCCCGTCCCCCCACCCCCTCCAGTCCGGACTCCAGCCCGGCAACGTCATCCGGCCGCTTCCCGAAACTTAACCCCTTCCTCAGCCAGCTGTGTGTTGCCCTGCCCCGCCGCCAACTTTCTTCGCACAACTTCGGAGCGCGCGGCCGGCCCGACGGCCCGGCAGGGAAGGAGAGAGCGCCAGGTCGCGCCGCGGGGCCGCCGGAGGTCCCCCCGACGGCAAGAGGCGTGGGGTCCATACCGCGGAGCGCGCTCGGTTTACGCTCCTGCACGGGGTTCGGCCCGACACACGCCACCGGGGTCCGACCCGAACCCGAAGGCTTAGCGGCTGTGGCGACGGCGGGCGACGCTGCCGGGGGAGGGGCTGCCAAGGAGACGTGTCACTCGCGGCGCGGCCAGCTCTGGCCCCGACGGCCTGGCCCGCGCGCCGTTGCTGTGGCCGCTTCCGCCACCCCTGCAGGGCCCGGCCAAGTTTATTACCTGCAGCCGGAGAAGCGGGAGGGAGAACGAGAGCACAGGAGCCGCTGTCGCCGCCGCGGAACCGGGAGAAAGGAGCCAGCTGAGCCTCCGCCGAAAAGCCGCTCCCAAGCAGCTGCAGGCGCCACGACCCCGACGCCACCCGCCCCGTCCGCCGTCCGCTCCGGCCGCTCGCTGGCTGCGTGCGCGCGTGTGGAGTCGTGGCACTTTCTGCCTCAGAGCTGGCGAACGGCCCCCTCCGCCGGGATCGCCGCCTCCTGCCTTCCCCACCCGGGCCAGCCATTCATCCATCTGCCTCTTCCCATTGGTCTGTTCCCCGCCACTCCGCCAGCTGCTAGCCAGTCAGAGTGCGGGAAGCCAAGCCACGGCCGTGACCATTGGACTGAGTAGGCGGGTCTCTGCCTCGGCCAATGAGAAAGGGGAGGAGCTGTGGGGGAAACCGGGGGGCGGGGCAGGGGCGGGGCCGCGCGGCGCGGCGCGGCGCTAGGGCCTGCGCGGGGACCCGGCAGGGCCAGAACGCCCCTCTAGACTAGGGAGGGAGCGCGGGCCGGCTCCGCCCATTCCCGGCCTGCGGCGTTGCTTCTAGTGACTAGTTGAATTGGGGCCAGCTCTGCTGGGCGGACTGCTGAAGGTTCGAATCCCGGCAGCGCCGGGCCTGCGCACCTGAACGCTGCCGGACTGAGTTAGTGGTAGGTGTTACCCTCAGCAGGGCTGCGCAACCCGTTTAACAGCCGGGAGAAATGCTTCATTTAAATCCATCTAGCCTCACAACTGCGCCCCCTGCGGCTCCGGGTGTGAGGCCAGAGTCCGCCGGGAGTCAGTGGGGGTTAGTACAGGAAGCCAATACCTTATCGTTAAAGACACTGCAATCAGCATTAGAAAGAATTTTCTTGAGTAAATGGAGAAAGTAGGGTGGAAAGGCCAAAAGATGCTCAAGGAATGAAGGGTGGAAGTCATTGCACCCGTTTTTAGGGAGAGTACAACTGAGGCATTGTCTGAGTTACTCATCCATACCACAGCTGGCAGAGCAATAATTTCAAGCAGTCTTAAGACTTTTACTCCATATAGTGAGGAGGGTGAGAGATTCTCACCCAAGAAAATTCACCCTATTTCCCCCCAAAAAACTAAGCAATTGGTACTTCTTCATTACGTGATGTTACCCGCCCCCAATATAAGCCAACATTCTTCATAACCAAATAAGTCTCTCATTATAACTTTAATCCTGGTTTTTAACCATTTTATCAGTGTCTCTTAAAGCTAACTCTTTAAACTTCAGCCAAAGCCAGCTTCTTTGAAATTAGGTTTCTGAGAGTCCAAAAGGGCTGCCACAGCCTGATCTGCCCACACAACTTCCATGGCCTTCGTGGCTGCAGAATCCTGTTTCTAATATCTATTTCTTGCACAATTTCATATACCTCCCAGACTTTGTCACTGTTAGTGTACTAGTTGTTCTTAGGAAGATGTGAAAAATATAAGCTGTCGTGAGAGAATAAAGAGGGGCTGGGTCAAAATGAAACCATTCCTATTTTTAATCTCAGCAGTTCCTTCAAATATTAATGATTAATCAACTGGAATTAACCCAGATTAGCTTTCAACACTCTTTTTCTAGTGATGAGCCCTGGCAGGAAATAAAAGTCAAGAATCCCAGCTTCTGGCTGGTGTATGCTACCATCTAGTTCTAATGGACCATGGATAAACCCATTAACCTCTCTGAATATGGGTATATTCTAGGACAATCACTGCCCCCTAGAAGTTTTAAAGCGAAATGCTTGCCTGCCTGCCTGCCTGCCTTCTTTGCGTTTACTGAGTGCCTATAGGCAAGCAGCCTAGAGTGATATGCTGACCTAGTAAAGATCCAACTTCCTTAAAGGGCCTTTCTGTGAACAGAGATCATCTTTATTTTATTCACTATTTAGGTTTTCCCAAAAGGAGATCCTGACAGGAGGGTTTGGATTCAAGTGACTAATTTAAGGGATGATCACAGAAAACAATGGTAGAGAAGTGGGGTGGGAAGGAGCTGATAAAGAACACAATGATAGGCCCTTGAGCCTTTTGAGCCCCTCTTCTCTTGCTCGCACCTGCTGCCACATCTGGAAGCATTCTGTTGTTTTTCCCTTCTAATAAAGCTATTCTTTTCTGCTGTAAAAACACACACACAAACAAAAGAACAGTTATCAAGCAAATGACTACTATGGGCAACCAGGGCTCAGTGTCACTGGACATTCAGAAACCGTATGGTACACACCCCAGAAATATCCTACTTTAGGGATGAGGAAATGGGTTATTTACCTACCCACTCCCAGTCTTTATTGGTTGAGAGCTTCTTCTGGGAGGACTTTAACTTGCCTCCATGCCCTGTCAGCTAGAAAGGCTTCTAGCAGAGCAAAGCAAAGCAGCTGCTTACAGCAAGAATCCCTTGGCAGAAGGTGAGTGCCTAGAGAGCCAGGGTATGGGGAGTGGTTCACAATAGTGTCTTCTACCCAACTGTGACCCAGAGCCTGACCCTGTACCATCACAGAGTAGAGGCTCAGTAAATACATATTCCATAAATATTGTTAAATGAATTATAAGATTACAAACTTCCTAGGTGTAAGGAGTGTTTACAAAAAAGGGGCTCTCTGTTCTCTCCCATAATTTAACTTTGATTCAGCCCCAACACAACATACATTCCAGTATAGAAAGGTGGGCTAGCCTGAGCCTTCTTCACTTTTCCTCCCTCCCTGCTGCTTATCCATCCTCCACAGCCTCCATCAGTGCCAGGCTAGTCCCTGTCCCACCCCCTGACCTAGCTACTGCCATGCCCATGGACCCCCATCCTTGGCCCTGCTCAGTCTCATTAGTATGTTTCAGCCTTGCTCTCTCCCAAGGTGTATCTGAGAAAAACCAGAACCACACTAGGACTAGATGGACAGGGGTGCCTGTGGAGGGAGTGAGGGGTTTTCACAGGTTCAGAGCCCCCGGCCCTGTTACATCTTCTACCACAAGTCTATATCACACAGCCTCCCATTGCAGGAGAGAGAGCCCATCACAAAGTCTGGCCTCCAGGTTCTGTAAGCTCAATGCTAGGCACCAGGCTAGAGCCTGGGAAACAGGTCTCTGCCATCCCCCTAGATAACAGTCCAATGAGGGATTGTCACTTGTAAACAGGTCAGAAGGATTGGGGGGGTGATGTGGAAGGGGCATTAATCCAGACTGAGGACAGCAGAGGAGGTGACAGCAGAAGCTTGAAAGAGAGTTGGGAGTTAGCCTCTCTAGAGGTCAAGAAGTGGGTGAAGGGCCTGGCTGGTGAGAGAATAGCCTGGGGTAAATGCCTGGTGATTTCAGCATGATGCCTGTGGGGCAACTATGAGTTATGTTTTGTCAAAGCCTTCAGAGTGAAGGAGAGAATAAGAAAAGATGAGTCTCAAAAGGTGATCATAACAGCATGAGGGTACTCTTTTGGAGTGATGTAAATGTACCATATCTTGGTGATACTGATGGTTATATGATCAAATTATACACTCTTGAAAAGGGTGAATTTGGTTTGTAAGCAAATTATATTTCAATCAACCTGACTCAGAAAAGAACATACTGAGTTTTTTAAAAAAATAAAGCATCTTATTAGGAAAAACTAAGCATACAAGAATAATTATCTAGTTTGGTTCATTAACCATGACAGTGCTTTGCTTTTTATTACTAAATTGCAAATAATATTTTAAAAGTCTGGAGAGAAAGATGAGACTATATTATATCTTATTGTGTAAAAAGAGGTTTTGCTTTATCGATAGCTCTGAAAGGATGATAAATGACAAACAGAATAAAGTATCATGTGGAAAAAAGCCATCATAATAATATATAACATTTTTAGGTCTTGTCATGTGCCAGGCACTATTCAAGATGCCCTACAAATAGGTAAAATTATTTAACCCACAGGTCAACCCAATAAAGGAGATATAGTTGTTATCTTCATTTTAGAAATGAGGAAACTGAGGCAGAGAGATTGAGTAGCCTGCCATTGTTACAGGGCTAGTCAGTGGAGGAGGGTTTGGCCCAAGGTCCATGCACATAACCACTGCATTTGGTGCCAGACTCTGAGCGTGCTGTACCTGTATGTGGGATGAGGGGGTGAGAGGCAATGAATCTTTGGTGATGGTGACTCGGGGAAGGTTTTGTGATCGATGACAGCCAAGGTCACTTCTTTGGCCCTCTATTTTGGGTCATTGTGATGCTCAGCTAGTTTGAAGATTCACTGCATTGAAAGACTTTGTAATAGCTCAGGTGATGAGGGCTAGAAGTGGTAGAGATGGGAAATGCAAAGGTCCTTCATTAGGGTTGTTTAAGAGGTGAAGTAGGTGAGTCTTGGCAACCATGAGGTGTGAGAAACAGAAATGAGCCACCTTTGAGCCCTTGTTCCTGGCCTGAGTGATGAGGAGTATAGTGGCATCACTGTAGGAGCTGGACACAAAGGTAAATGAACAGGTGGAAGACAAGAATTGGGGAGGATGTTGCATGTTGTTTTGACATGTTGAATTTGAGGAGCTTGAGGGAAATCCAGGTGGAAATATTGTTTGTCTGGGTCTGAAGCTCAGAGTTTGAGACTGGTGTGAATGATACAGGTGGAAACCTAAGCACATAAGTGGAGGTTCAAACTTCAAAAACAGAAATGATCAGACACAACATATAGAACTAGGAGCTGCATATGGATGGGGACAGGAGAAAGTCAGTGCTTAAGACCTGGACGGGAAAACCCACAAAAGAGTCTGTAACAGTCAGCTTTTTCTGTGTTACAACCCACTCCAAAACTCAGTGGCTTAAAACAATAACAATTTCTATTAGAGCTCATACATCTGTGCATCAGCTGAGGCTTAGCTGATCTTGGCTGGGCCATGCATAGTTCTTTGGATGGGTAAGGGGTTCACCTCTGTTCTGGGCTTAACTGGGACATCTTAGAAGCTGTGTTCCACTTGGTTCACACCCTTCACCTGGAATCAGCAAGCTACAGAGGGCATTCACTTCTTATGGTGATGGTTGAAGCAAAAAAAAAAAAAAATGAGTAGAAGCAAAAGAAAATGAGCAGAGATATACAAGGTTACTCAAAGGCTTAGAATAGTGTCACTTCTACCTCATTCTGTTGGCCAAAGCATGTCAATGGATAAGCCCAGATTCAAGGGGAGGGAAAATATGGCCAGGGATGAAGAAATGGCAACACTGATGCACCTGACCACTGAGTTCAAGAAAGAGAGATAGAAAAGATAAATCAGGAGAGGATGGGTTAATGAAAGGGGGAGAGTTTCAAGAAGGGGAGAATGATAAGCATTGTTAAAAGCCTGAAAATTCAGCAAGGTAAAGACTAGAGTGTGTGTGAAACAGGGAAACTCAGAAGTCACCAGGGACCTTGAAGACAGTTTTAGATGAGGGGGTGGGTGATAAGGTGGTCACCAAATTGTGGAAGGCTGAGAAATGAATGGGTGAGGAAAAGGTAGAAGCAAAGTGCATTCATTCATCCAAGAAGTGACTCCAACTCAGTACCTACCACATGTTAGTCACTGTTCTAGGTGATAGGAGACAGACATGAACAAAGTAAAAGGTTTCCTTTCATGGAACTCACATTCTAGTGGAGAGAAAAAGACAGTAACAAATCAATAAATAAGCAAGATAAAATGATGCAAAGGGCTACAGCAAAAAAAAAATAAAATAAAAAGGAACAGGCTTATGTGATAGAGAGGGACAGAGATTTGGGGATGAGGAGTGCAGTAGATGTAAAGATGATTAGTGAAAGCTTCTCTGGGGAAGTGATGGTTGAGCTGACATTTAAGTATGAGAAGTTGTTAATCTGGTCTCAGAAAGAAGGAATAAATAAGAAAATCCTGGGGTGGGGAGGAGCTTAGCAGCTGGTTCAGGGAACAGAAAGAAGGCTGTGTGGCTGGAGCTCAAAGAGGAAGTGAGAGAAAGGCAAAAGACCCATGAGGCAGGAAAGAACTAGATATGAGAGAGGGCCTTGGGATGTATTGGAAAGCCTATGGGGGCAGGGAGCTTTAAGCAGGAGAGTAATACAATCTGATCCACGTTTTATTTTATTGTTAAAATATAGTTAATATACAATATTAGTTTTAGGTGTACAACATAGTTATGCAACTTTTATATTCTAAATGAAGTGATCACCACTATGTCATAACCATCTGACACCATACAAGGTTATGATGTTTTTACTATATTCTGTATGCTGTACATTACATTCCCATGACTTATTGATTTTATAGAAATTTGTACCTATTACTCCCCTTTACCTTTCTTTCTTCCCCATCCCCTTCCTCTCTGGCAACCATCAGTGTTCTCTATGCGTCTATGAGTCTGTTTTTGTTTTGTTTTGTTTGTTTATTTTGTTTTTTAGATTCCACATATAAGTGAAATCATATGAAAACACTAATTTTGAAAGATATACGCACCCCTATATTCATTGCAGTATTGTTTACAATAGTTAAGATATGGAAGGAACATAGGTGGCCATATATAGATGAATAGATAAAGAAGAGGTGGTATGTGTATACAATGAAATATTACTCAGCCATAAAAAAATGAAATCTTGCCATTTGCAACAACATAGGTGGACCTAAAGAGTATTATGCTAAGAGAAATGTCAGACAGAGAAGAACAGATACCATATGATCTGCATTTTTAAAAATTATGTAAGCATTGGTGTACGGAATAGTCAAGATGGTATAATGGAGGCTCACAGGCCCAGTTAGTAGGTTTTTGCAAGATTCCAGGTAAGATATATTGATGTGCTGGTAAATATTTAACAATTGGCTATTGGAGGTGATGGATTAGGGGTAATTTTTAATTTGTAGCATTTGCCATTTTCTGTGGTGTGATTATAGCTGATTTCAAGCTACTGAGTCATTTAACACAAAGGCTGGAAGAAATTTGCAGGAACATACCATTATATACCATAGAGATAATCTAATAAATATTCTCAAAGGCATATATAATCGTAAAATGTAGTCAAATATATAGGGAGTGATAGGTTGAGTATCTATTATTTTTATTTTTAATACAATCTATTTCATTGTAAGTTTATATCATTCAATTTCTAATAATGGCTATTTTTCATGAACTGTTTGAAAAATTCCTAAAAATGTAATAATTAGCTCTTATAAGCCAGCTGGTTCCTCCACACCACTGAATATAATTGTCATCTGGACCAAAATGGAGGATATAATGGTATAATTATGTTCCCCAAACACTTAGCCTAAAGCCTTGATTTTGGTAAAAACTCACCTTATGATGGATCTCCTTCGAGGATGATCTTGAGAAAAAGACTTGAGTGAAACTAGTTTATTTGGAAGGTGATCCAGGAATCCCTAGAAAGGAGGTGGAGACATGAGACAAGGAAGGGAAGACAGCCAATGAACAGTGCATCCATAATCAAGTTTCTACTATGGGCATCTGAACCCTAATCTACTGAGAAACTCTGGAAGATGTTGAATATTCCTCAGTTACCCAAACTGAGAATTGAGGGTGCTGGAGTACTTATTCACCAACTCTTATTCATTACTAGTTAAAGTCTGTTCCTGGCATTTTTAGCCTATGACCCAGAGAAATGCCTGAGGAAGAAGGTTGCTGATGTTTGCAATTAGAAGTTGTTAAACTGCACAGGAATGGCAGAGATGATGTGAAAAGCGCACCAACGGTGTTCTCCAAAACTCATAAATATTCTTGAATGAATAAATATAGGGCTCTTTGAGTTCCCAAACATTTAGGGTTTAAAATTTTTCAAACAAAATGCAGATCCTTTCACTCTACAGCCAGCACATTTATTGTCTGCTTTTGCAAAAGCTAGAGCAGAGGACCTGTGATATCCTAATCAATTTAAATTCTGCGGTAGTATTTCTAAAAATCAGTGTGATATTGTTATTTACTTAAAGAAAAATCTCTATTGATAGGTTGGAGTAACTGTCAAAAGAAAAATAAAACACACAAAAGAAATAGATGGTAAGTATGAACCCATATTACCAATTTTTATGGTTGCTAGTAGTAGTAAAAGAAAACTTGGATAAGAATAATTGGTTTGCTGTGTGAGTGATGTTGGAAAGTGAGCTTAGACATAGGAGTCTTTGCAAAAATGAGAATTGATCCTGTGACTTGCTATGAGCCCCCCAAAAAACAAGGGGAAATAGTAGATGAATGATATTTGGCACTTTCATGTTTCTAAAGTGTTTTGCAAATGATCATTACTAAAACCATGAGAGAGATGTATAATTATCATTACCCTTAGTTTATAGGTGAGGCAGCTGACATTAGGAAAAGTGCATTATCTCGTTCAGGATTTCACACTAGAAATACCAAAGTTAAATAAGCTTTGGAGACTTTAAAAATAGCATCTTTCCATGATTCATCTCTCTGCTTTCTCTATGTAAAAGTCAATGGGGAAATGAGCAGGTATAACAGACCCTACATGAGTTAATGAAATGTTTCTCTTTTCCACTGATTTTTCAGGACTCCATGGGTCTGCCTGTCAGCCTACTTCTTGGATAACAGTGAGCACTTGGTAAGATGTCAGAATGATTTAATTGAACTGTGGACACTGTCCAGTTGTGCTACCCAGCCATGTTGTCCTAGGAATTCTGGAATCATACCCCTCTGTCTCAGATGGGAAATATAGGTCTTGAGAAACACTTCATAGGCCCTTGAGGTCAGCCTGGCATGGCTAAATGACCCACATTGAACATCTTGGTACAAAATTCGAGGACCATGGAGTTAGAAGACACAGTGGGACTTCAGCTTTTCAGTCTCTGAGGAGAAAGCATCCTTAACTAGCCTAGCTAGTTAGACATCTTGTCTCTACTCTAAGATTACCAGTGATGAAGAACTTGGGACTCCAGAACTTTGTCCTCTATCTCTGGTTTATTTACTTTATTCATTCATTTAATAAATATTTATGGAGCACTGATGCATGCTAGGGTCTATGCTAGGTACTAAGAATTCAATGGAGAACAAGAAAAATAGGCCCTATGTTCAGTGAGCTCATAGACAAGTTGAGATGGGGGTAAACAATTAATAATTCATTAGACTAATGTTCAACTTGTGGTAAGTGCCCCCAAAGTAGAGTTAAATGGTATACAGGAACTATGAAAGACCTAACTATTTTTTTTCCTCTTTCACTTTCCATTCCATATTGCTCACTTTTAGCAAACTTAACATTCTAAAACCACAATCTCCATCTTGTCTTTCCTCCCCTTTAGGAGTCTAAAATGGTTTCTACCATGTCAAATCTTAATTTCTCTGCCTGACTTTTGTGGAATCCCATAGCCTTGTGCCCCTACAATCACCAATCTCCATCTGTTTTCATCTGTGCCCACTCCATGCCTCTGCCCAAAGCATACCCTTCATAATTGTGAGCCATCTTCTCCTACTCCATCTTTAAAAGCTGCTTTTAGTCATTTATTCTGGAGTCAGGCACTACGTTTGCCATGTACCTTTTTGATGAGGTGCCAAATGGGATTAACTTGGGTTTTCTCTGCCCTTGAAGAGCCCACAGAAATGCTTCCTCCACATTGTCTCTGAATACATTTTTCCCCCATCACCTAATCCATTTAGGGGCTGTCCCAATACCACTAAGCACCACTGTTTCCTAGTAGTTTCCATGTACAGGAATTATAACTCTTCAACAGTGGTAAAACTTATAAAAGGCCTGAGTCCTACATTTTTCCTTCTGAATTCTCTATGATTCCCCATTCTACAATGAGCTGCTTTTAGCTTCAAGAAGTCCTTTCTTAGGGCTATCTTAAATCACTCGTACCTCACCATGTGCTCTCCTAAGTGTTCACAGAGTATGTCAGTTGATTAGTAAATGCCTGGCAATTAAAAATTATTATTCTAGCCCATCCTCTGGGTTTTTCTCTCCAGATTTAAAAACTGCAGCTCCTTAAACCTTTCTTCCATTCTTCCTTTCTTCCAAACCTTTCTTTCATCAACCACTTAATCATTGTGTGGCTCTTCTCAAACTCTGTTAATCAGCTTTAAAAAAAACTGTTAGTGAGAGTTTGGGAGAAGGTCTTTAAACCAGAAGCAAAAAAGAAAGTATAATAAAATCCAGAAAGGGCTGCTAGGGTGATTGAGTTCAACTCTCTGCCTTTGGCCTGGCAGGCCCTACAACCAACTAATAGATCATGCAGACTTTCTCAGCTCATACTACCCTCTTATCTCTGATCCTATTGTGTGCTGCAGAAAAATTAGATTTTAAGGGATGAGAACTTAGCCTATAGTCACATTGACACTCTTTTTTGAGACTACTGATGGTTAATATGCTCAGAAAAATCTAGGCAGAATTTAGTTAGTTTAATTTAGGCAACTTTCATTCCTTCTACCAGTGTCATTTCATTGTGAGTCCATAGACTCTCAGAGTTCTAGGTGATATCTGAGGAGTGTGTGTACATATGCATGTGTGTGCATATGCCAGAGAGAAATAAAAAGAGAGAGAGGTGAACTCAGACTAATTTACACTAAAGTTTTACAAATTTGCCATGTAATTCCTCTTAAATATTTTTACCAAACTGCTTCAAATGGCAAGGAAAAGTGAAGGTGCATTCTGAAAATGGAGGTCTCTGGTCTCTAAACCATCTGTATGAGGAAGGTGCTAAGGTTTAAATTAAAGATCCATGTGATTTTTGCATTCTCCAAAATATATCCACAAAGGCAGATTTTCTAAAAATGGAAACCATTTCATTGTTTTTTTAATGACATAAGAATAATGTATGTGAATACATAAAACAGATAACACAGGAAAAAGTACTAAGAAAAATGTAGAAAATCACCTGAAGTCCCAACCTTCCCATGTGACATTTTTCACTTTTTCCCTTCTACACTATTTTCTGTTAATAAATACACGTTGTTTTGACATAAAATGAAATGTTAAATTATTTACCACTGTCTATTTCCACTTTGAAAAGCAGGGCCTCAGGAGTGACTTCTCCAGGAATCATGCACATTTCAGAAGGAAGGAAGTGAGAGGGCAAAAGAATTTTCTGGGAATGTACTGGGTGGTCACTTTAGAGGGACAGGGGGACACATTCCTGCCTCTGCTCACCCCTGGCCCTCAACCCAAGAAGAGCGGGCAAGTATCAGTGTGGACGACATCCAGGGGCCTTACAGGCCTGTGAGCACTTTGCAGTGTGCTAGGATTTCCCTGAATGACCCACCTACAGACCTACATTTTCCTTGCAGCGAGGCCTCACTCTCCTTTAGCAGAACACTAAACATGCCAATTCCCAAAGAAGTGTTTTCTTTCTTTCAGGCAGGAAAATTTATGAGCTCCATCTTTGGCATGGATTAGAAAATTCCACTGTGGTGCTGGCAGAGCTTCCATGGCACCAGAACTTTAAAGAAGCCCTACATTGAGAGCTGTGAGGAACAAAGGTAAGGCTGATTGGCCTGATTTTCATGCTTTCAGTTGGGAAAAGAAAGGAGGAAAAGAGATAGGAGCAAAGCACCTGGCTGGGAGTGGAGTGTCCAGTCTGAGGGAGGTATTTTCCTGAGCCCTTCTCAGAACCCTCCCTCTCTGTGGACAGTACAATGCCCTCCTTATTCCCCATGTCCTTACCACATGGTGGCTGACTTGAAGCCTTACTCGGCACAGCATCAGTGGCAAATGTTTGGACCTGTGGCTGCCAGGCATGTCTTAAGCAAATTCCTTCAGCCACTGGGGTGGGTTCCCACTCTCAAAAGAGGTGGATACAAGCTGTATTTGCCTCACAGTCTCTTGTTTTTGAAAAACAGTTGGCAGACTGAACTGAATAAATACAGTGTGTCTCCTAGTTATCAATACATATTTGTTCATTCATTCGATAAGTGATTTTTGAGCACCTAGTATGCTCCAGGGACTGAAGATACAGTAGTGAACACAACAGACATATACTTCCTACACAAGAACGTTTGGGGTGGGAGGTGAACAGTCAGCATTAAACAAACAAAACAATTTCAGGTACTAATAACACAGAGTGATGAGACAGAAAATGAGAGTGAGGAGAAAACTATTTTAGGATATTTAGGTAAAGCCTCAAGTGACACTAGAACTGAAATCTGAATCACCTGAAGGAACCAGTTGAGGAAAGATGTGGGAACTGAGTGAAAGCTGGTAAGGAAGTAAGGGAAAGGCAGGGACCAGATTTATCATGAAAAACATTACCACCAACATTGTAGAGTATATTATAATTTCCAGAGGGCTTCAAGCACACACTATCTCAAGTCAATCATCCCAACAACCCTATTATATAAATAAGGAGATGGGCTTAAGAGGTAACTTCATCAAAGTCACAAAACTAAGAAGTGATAGGAAAGGGACTCTGACCAAGGACTGTGTTTGTACAACTCCAAAGGATGCTATCCATGCCTCAGGGGAGCCATTTGTGTCATCGCCTGGAGTTTGTGTAGTACACAGCCTGTGTCACTGCATATAGTGACCCTTTGCCACCTTGGGTCTATTCTTTCTAAGTTTCTGTGCCTTTTCTGTGCTACTGGCTGTTGGAAATACAAAGAATAAAGATATTATTTCAGCCCCTGGTGAGCACATGATGTGGTTAAAGAGAAACAATATATATGAAAAGATGGTGGATGATAAAAGACAGTATTGGTTTCTAGCAAAGACATAATGGATGACTTAATAGGGATATGAGATTTGAACCTGGCTTGAAGATTTAGATTGGTAGATGTACAGGAAAAAAAAAAAAATCCATAAGACTTGATTTTATCGCACAAATACGCACACAAAAACCTAGTATGTTGTAGACCACCATAAATGCTTGCCTCCAGCAGATGTGATTTTTTTTTAATGAGCATTTAATACTCTATTGTATAAAAAATAGAACCAGGTAAAATTTTGGCAAATCTAAGAAGAGCAAAAAAATCATCTGTAATCTCACTCATGAAGCACAACCACTTTTTACAAATTAGTATATTTCCTTCTGGATTTTTTCCTAAACAAGTAATATATGTGTGTGTATTTTTATGTGTATGTATGTGACTGTATATATATATGTAATATATGTCATATATACACACACCACAAATACACACATTCACATACACTTATTTCTGTAGCCTCAGAGTAGTTTTGCCTGTTCAAGAACTTCACATAAATGCAATCAAGTGTGTACTCTTTGTCTCTGGCCTCTGTTGCTCAGAGTGTTTTTGAGCTTTATCATGTTATCATGGATGAACCAGTAGTTTATTCCTTTTCATTTTTGACTAATATTCCATTATAAAAATATATAAGAATTCATTTATTCATCCACTTAGTGCTGAGCATTACATTTGGATTGTTTCTAGTTTGGAAAATAAAGCATTCTTGTACAATTTCTGGAGATATTTTTATTTCTCTTAGGTTAGCACCCAGGAGTGGAATAGCTGGGTTATAGAGTAGATCTGTATGTTTAACTTTATAGAAAACTATCAGTTTTCCAAAGTAGTTGTACCATTTCTCAGGTTATGGGAATTTAGTTTACTCCACATCCTCACCAATACACAGTACATGCTCTTTTTTATTTTAGCCATTCTTGTGTGTGGTGGTTTTAATTTGCATTTCCCTAATCATTAATGATGTTGAGCATTTTTCACAGACTAGTGTTTCCATAGTTGTAATTATTTGTATTCTCTGCTTTTTATATTTACCTTTAATCTTACTATTCTTCTCTGTTACCCTGTAGTCTTCATGACTATTACATTACTGGCTCCTAGTATTCCAACAAGGAATTCTCTACAACTTATTTAATCATTCCTCTGTTAGACATTTAAATTATTTCTAATTTCTGACAATTCTAAATAACACTGAATTTAACACATAAGTGCATGGATTTAAAATATTTACTTAGACATATCATTTGTAAACAAATTTTAGATCATTTTCTTTAATCACAGATGTAAAAAGATTGAGTCAAAGGCATTTATCTGGCTTTGGGAGTATAAAATATAAGGTGGACATTAAGACCTCTATCTTTGAAGACACAAGCTTTTATATCTCTTAGCTCTGTGCTGAGGTCTTAAAATTGGGCCCCTTTATGTATGTAATCCTTTTGTTTAGAGGCAAAGCTAATAGCTGTTTTGTAGCCAATTATCTTTTGAGTCTTGATTAATGCTGAAAAGATTAATTCTGTTATTGACACAATGCTCCAGTACAATAGGCTCTGTTCTCCTTCTAACCAAGTTGAAATGTGAGGAAGAATGACTCTGGGGTACCTTGTCCCCTAAAAATGATCTGAAAAAATGCCCAGCCAAGCAATAATTGGATCTATTTAGTGCTAGTTCCAGAATTTCTGTACATGAATAGTCAGATAGAAGGGGAGTGGGAACTTGATTTGAGGAGTATTTTGATGCCATGTACAGTGTTGCCATTTGGATTATATGTTTATATGAAGGAAGTCTAGGAGGACTGCTGATCATGATGGAGAGGCATACATGGGAGGAGTTGGGTGGACTATAGCCCATTTGAAAGCAATGGAGGAAATGGATTAACCCTGCCATACTGCAGGTGTAAGGCTGGGCACAGCCATGGTATGGGGCTGAGCAACTAGAAAATCATATTAATCCTATCAGACCAGCAGAGCCCTTATCAATGCCTCTCCAAGCATCCAACATCCCCCCACACCTAACAAGAGTCACTTTTATTTGGTGCCCGGTCCATATTCCTATCACAAGAGGAATTGCCCAGGGAAGTACCAAGCAGGAGAAATTTGCATAGCAAATCACTGCCTTGCTAGTACCACATTCATGCCTCCCTGTGTGGAAGAAAAGGCCTTTGGGCCAGGTTGCCAGGCCCCTTTTCTCTGCTGGCCTCCCCCTGAGAGTATCAGCTGAGTTCCTGGATTTCCTCAAGGTGCCTTTGAGGACCCTCCAAAGGGCAACCAGTAGAACACTTCCATCTTCCTTGAGCCTCGACACTATCCAGAAGGTCCCCGAAATTCCTAGTGTACAAAGCCATGTTTATATGTCTTTCTCCCTCGAAATGTGAATTTATCAAGGAGAAAATCATTCTTTATTCATGATATCTTAATTTGGGTTCTTCCAGAAATGGGCCCTAAAATGAGATTCAAATGCAAGTCATTTATTTAGGGAGTGATCCCAGGAAACCCCAGTAGGACAGTGGAGAAGGGAACCAAGAGAGGGAGGGCAGCAAAATAGTGTATGTTATCAAGCCGGTTACCACAGTGGGTAGCTAAGGCTTAGTTATGTAGGGATCTCTGGGAGATGGTATAGGGCATACCTCTAACTTACCACACTGAGCAGAAGAGAGCTAGGTTATTTATTCATCAACTGCTAACAATCATCAGTTAAGGATGTTTCTGGGGAGATTTTGCTTCCTGACCTTGCATCTGCACTGCCTTCAGATAGGATGGGATCCAGCAGCTGGAGACAGTCACCAAGCAAAGAGACATAGGTGCCAGCAGTGAGAAGTCAGACCATCTTTGTGCACTGAAGTGATAACATTAGCTGTGTCTCCCCAGTACAGCTCAGTACTGGCACTGAGCAGATCCTCAATAAAGCAGGTTGTTTGTACCCAGAGGGCTCAGCTAGCTTTAGCCCCAAAGCTATAGCTCCTATTTGTTCTCCAGTGACCCCTGAGTATTGCTATCAGCTAGTAGCACCATTTCAGGATCAAACCCAGGAGCCCAGCACCCCTTACATTTTTGAGCAATGGTTCTCAAAGTGTGCCCCCTGAACTAGCAGCAGCATCGTTACCTGGGAACTTAGTAGAAATGCACACTCTTGGGACCTACTCCAGACCTACTGAATTAGAAAGTTGGGGTAAGGCTTAGGAATCTGTATTTTAACAAGCCCTCCAGGTGATTTAAATGTACCCTAAAGTTTGAAAACCACTATTTTAGACTCTAAAATTTAGGACAGTCTCCACAGCAAGCCCATTCACTCTCTGGTTAGAATGCTTCCCAAACCCAACCTGAAGCGCCAGAAGAAAAGGGAATGGAGCCTTTAGAAACCTTTTAGACTTTGGCACTTTTTGTGAGTTTTTCTTTTCTTTTTCGGCTTATTAAATATAAGTCGTACCTACCTAATTATCAATGACTTCCAATAGAAAGCAGTACAGGCATGTATGTATACTATGGAAGATAACCTGAAAGACATCTGTGTTGGATTTGACTAAAGAGACAGAGGGTGGGGGAGATTTCCATTTCTGTTTGTTTTGCTGAGCTAACATTTAAATTCTTTTTGTTGCCCTCTGAACACACCAGGTGAGCAATAGGGGAAAAGTTAGGGGTCTGTCCTAGACTTTTAAATTAATCATTAAAAAATGTGCAAAGGGAATGGTTAAGGGTTAGGGGTAACCCCTCAGTCAATTTGTGCAAGAAAACTGTGTGAAAGACTAGCTTAGTTTAATGCACTGACCCAGGCCAGGCGAGGGTAGGAACACATGGCTTTGCGATGTTTTCTCCTAGGCTGATGGTCTCTAACAGGGTAGATACCCCTTATTGTTTCTCCAGCAGTGCCAGCCCAGAACTGTACCCAGATGTGTTCATTTGTTCAGGAGGGGATCTCTATCCCCTGACACCAGCGGTGACAGTAGGCCTGGTGGGGGCCACCCCAGTTGTGTGACATCACAATGTAGTCTATTCAGGATCTTGGGACTGACTTGCCCCTGGGCCCAGGATATAAGCTTACCCTTCAAGGCTGACCTACACTTATAGGGACACAACAACTGAGACTAGCAGATCTGTGGCACCAGCCTACCAGGCACTCTTGGTGAGTATTCAGACTTCCCAAGACCTATGGAAAGAAATACAGCCAGTCATGGGCTGGCCTAGCACTTTGGGGTCTCGTACTCACAACATCATTATCCATTCTGGGACCAGGAATATGCTGGGATAAGCCCAGAGCCCTTCCTGGGAAAGCTGACTTGCCTGATGCAGGCATCTCTTTTCCAAGCTATTTCTATAGAGCTACTGGCTATAGGAAGTGATATTCTAATCATTTCCAAGGCCCAGATTCCCACCTGCCCCAGCTGGACAAAAGTCAACTGATAGAGGCTTGGGACAAGGAGGCCAGGCTCTCAGATGGGAAATCCACTGGACCATCACTCCAAGTCCCAGCTGAGGTCACATCAGCCCAATGAAGCTCCTCTCAGCAGTGTGAGCCAGTGTAGCTTGGTGGTGGCGCAAGAAATGCAGAAACTACCTCCCCTCTTAAAATGTACATGGCAGCCCCTCCTCTCTGTACACCTTGTTCTCTCTGTCTGTTTTAAAATCCAAATCCCCATGGTCCCCCAGTGTATCAAATCTCTTTCTTATTTTTAGGAATAGTAAGGGAGATTTAAGACCATGCTGGGAAGTGGGTAAATGGATTAGAACACTGAAGAGTAGGCAGAATGGAAGAGTGTGGGGGGGTTGGGATAGGGCGGTAAGCCATCTCTCTGACAGGACCTAGGTCTTCTAGCTGGGCCACCAGCAGTTGGTTAAGGTTGGTCTGAGGGCCACAGGCCTCTACAGCCAATAGCGGAGACTGGGGTCAATGTACCAAGAGGTAGAGCTAGCCTTCCCTGTTATTGTATACTCCCATGGCCTTCTTGCATCTAGGTGGGCCATTAGCCATCTGTGAGAACCAACAGTTCTGTGCAGTCATAGCACACCTTGCACATAGGGATGGTTTTTCAGGGGCCCCATGATTTTGAGCAGCTCCTGGCTTTATCTGAGTGTTTAAGGCAGGAGGCAAGGTGGGTGGTGGGAGAAATTTACCCTGAGGCTGTGCCATCCTCTTTGGTTTTATGATGGCTGACTGACTTCTACTTCACACATGAGAGTTTCTCGAGCATACTGAGAACATGTTAGCTCCATTCCATGCCCCATATAATAGAAGAACAGTCTAGGGACCAGAGCTAAAGGGGCCCATGATCCTCCCCCTCTGGAAAGGATGGAGGGAATAAACACCCATCAGGCACCTACTATGTGTCAGTCCAGCCACCTATGTTATTGCTCTTAATTCTTATCACCAGGAAGGAGAAACAGGTATCTCGTGCTCATTGATAGGTATAGAAACAGAAATGTGTTCTGTGCTGGGTGCCACATTTTAATAGGGACATTAACCTAGAATTTATATGCACTTCACATAGATACGAGTGTCCCCAATATTAGAGCACTTTGAAAACAGAAGGGGCTGCTTCATGAGGCAGTGAGATTGTGCCTGTGGAAGGGTCCAGGCAAGCCAGGTGACTTTCATCAACAGGGCTGGTACAAGATTCTTGTGATCAATTGAGAGGTGGACCAAAAGGTCTTTCAAGGTCTTTACAAATCCCAGATTGCAGGATCAAGATCTCGATACTTTGCTAATTCTCCATGTTTAAACCTAAATGGGTCAGTCCCTCCAGGGTGTCTGCAAACTTTGTTAGGAGAAGAGAGCTGGAAGAAACTGTAGATCAGCTCTGTGGACCTGTTGGGCTCGAGTTCAGAACCAAAAGGCCAGGCTGGTTATGGGGGTGGTCCAAGACCCCAGAGCCAATTCACAGAATGAATATTTGTTGAATGAATGAACGAAGGGGTGACAAGCCAAGGATTGGAACCAGCCTGAATGCTAATCAAACATCCATTAACCCACCTCTCTTCCTCTTCCAAGACTCTTTCCTATCAAGATTATGATTTGGCCAACATTTACTGAGCACCTACTTAATGCCAAGTGTGTTCACAGAGATTATTTCATGTAATCAGCCCCAACCCATCAAGCTGGTGTCACTGTCCCCATTTCTCAGATGAGCATGGGTAAGTAACTGCTCCAGAGGTTAGGGAACTTGTGGAGATGCCACAAACACCAAATAACAATGCAGATCTTGCTAACTCCAAAGAGCATGCATCCCTACTGGTGGCCTCCCAGCTTGTACAAGAAAGCAATTTGCTATTTATCTTTCCTAAAGACTAACTGCTGGTGACCTACCTGGTTCCTCAGAGGCCATTATTTTGCCCCTCCTTGACTTTGTCCTGGCTGATGTCAGACTCCCCATGGACCTCCTAGTTCATTGCCCATGCCTCTCACCCTAATGAGACAAGGTGTAATGACTGTCTCCACACCAACAGATGTTATGCTCCAAGCAAGAAAATATGCTAATGGATATCAACTTTGGCTAATTGTAGCAATTTCCCTTCTGTGTGTGGCCGTGAAATACTAGCCATACTCTGTTCTTTTTTCACATCAGGGAGCCCCAAATTGGCAGTGTAAATGAGGTTGCAAAGAGGTCAGTTAAACAGACCTCTTTGCTGTTAGTTACCATGGATGAGGCCTCGAACATGCCCTCTGGGTAAAACCCTGGTTCAGCTGCTCATGGACTTGGCATCTCCCTGTGGATAATTTGGACCACTGTTGGGCTGGAAGAACCTTATTTAAATTTGGAGAAAACTAGAACTTCAAAGATTTTAATGAAGTATAAGGGCCAAGAGTATATGGTTTGACCTTGAACCCTGGCTTACTTCTTATTTGTTCCATAGCTAGCGCTGGTCAATAGAACTTTCTGCATTGATAGTAATGTTCTTATCTATACTGTCCCGTATGGTAGCCATGAGCTACATGTGGCTGTTGAGCATTTGAAATCTGGCTAGTAGGACTGAGGAACTGAATTTTCAATTACACTTCATTTTAATGTAAATTTACTTCATTTTAATGTTAAGTTTGGGTTTAATGTAAAATAGGTCTGTGTAGCTAATGGTTGCTAAACTGGATGGTTCAGTTGTAGCCCTGCTAACTTTTGTGATTTCATCTCTTGACCTCACCCTCAAACCCCCAGCTTTCCCCCTTCTCTCTACAGGGCTTTGGTGCTTGCTGTTCCCTCTGCTGGCATCATCTTTTTCTCTGATCTTTTTACAGTTTGCTTCTGTTCAGCATCAGAGCCCCAGATCAAGTGTGTCCCCTTGGAGAGAACCTCTCTGTGTTGTCTAATACCGTCACTGTCCCCATCCCCACTCCAAATTGCTGTTTATATCTCTGAAATTGCATGTCTTAGTTTGGCTGCTATCATAAAGTACCATGGGCTGGGTGTCTTATAAACAACAGAAATTTATTTCTCACAGTTCTGGAGGCTGAACATTTGAGATCAAGGGGTCAGCATGGTCAGGTTCGGGTAAGGATCCAATTCCAAGTTGCATTCAGTCATTTTTTTCTCATCATATCCTCACATGGAGGAGAGAGAGAGAGAAGATGGGTGGGGAGAGAGAACACAAGTGACCTAGGGAGCACAAGAGCTCTCTAGAGTCCCTTTTATAAGGGCATTGATCCTATTCATGAGGATTCCACTCTAATCACCTCTCAAATGCCCCACTTCCTATACCATCACTTTGAGGGTTAGGATCTCAACATATAAATTTGAGGGAGACACGAACATTGAGTCCACTGCATCATGTTTGTGTTTTCCTGCTTATTGCTGTCTCCCTGGGTAAGAACTTCTAGTCGACAAGAGCAGGGGCGATGTCTGTCCTTGAATGGTGGCTGGAACTGTACCTGGTAGGTGGAAAATGCTCAGCACAGTGTTCAAAGTGAATGAATACCCTGAGGATGGCCTGATTCCATTCCTCAACCTCCTCCTTTCATGAGGAGGAAAGGCAATCAATACCTCAATTATCTTTGCTGTGTAACAAAATAACCCCAAAACTTAGTGCCTTAAACATCAGTGATTAATTATGTCTCCTGATTTTATGGGTCAGAAATTTGGCAGGGCTCAGCTCCATAGGACTTCGACAAAGGTCACTTAGTCATTGCATTCAGCTGGAGACTGGAGTAGACTAGATGGCCTGAGAAGGCCTCCTTCAGTAAGATGGAACCCATAGGTCCTTCACGCAGTCTGTAGTTGAACTTTTTATGTGACAGCTGGCTTCTGAGAGAGGAGGCAGAGCTGTCAGGCCTCTTGAAGCTAGGCATAGCACTGGCACCACCACTTACACATTCTGTTGGTCCAAGCAAATCACAAAAGGCAGACAAAAGGGGAGTGGAAATTGTCCATCCCCGTAGAGGTGGAGCAGTGGTGCATACAGAGAGGAAGGAACTGGTGGTGGCCACCTTTGCACACCACCATAACCGTATAGTGGTACTTTTCAGACTGGAATGTCCATACAAACCACCTGGGATCTTGTTACAGTGCTAATCCTAATTCAGTAGATCTTAGATGTGGCCTGAGATTTTGCATTTCTAATAAACTCCCAGGGGATGCCAAGACTGCGGGTCCACAACCATACTCAGGGAGGCAAGGCTGGAATAGGGTATGTGGTCAGAGCTGAACCTGTGTTTAGGTTGGCCTAACAGTGCCCCAAATACCACCAGGGGTACATCACTTCACTGGTTTAAGCCTTGCTCACTCTTATTGAGATCCATGTAATCAGTCCCTTCTCCTGGCCTGTGAACTTTGGCCCACACCATGCCATAGGGAGCCATCTACTCCATCTCCCGAAATTCTTCCTGTGTATTTTTTACCAAGCCTTACAGTCCCTTCCTTCTCTAATTGAACATTTGGTGCCCCTTGTAAAATTGATGGGGTGGTGATTAGAAACCAAGCAGAATTAGAAATCAAACTCAAACTAGTTTTAAAAAAAGGACCAATGAGCCATGGCTTCAGTATTGGCTGGATCCAAGCCCTCAGTGATGTTGTCAAGAAGCTATTTGTCACCAGCTTCAGCTATGTTTTCCTCCAAGATATCTCTGAGATGCTCTCCCCAAGAAGAAAAGATGAATCTCTGCTTTGCAACCACAGAAAAATGAGGAACAATTTCTTTCCTAATTTTTTCAGCAAAAGTGCTCAATTTCTCTCTGCTTGGCTCAGCTGGAGTCACATACCCACAGTGAACCCATCACTGTGGCCAGGAGGATGTGTTACCTCATTGACCAGGCCTGGGTCTTGTGTACTCCCTTGGAGTCAGGTGGAGAGGCCAGCCCCACCCAAGCCACAAGGAATAAGAGCAGGAAAGCTGTGACTCTCGATGGAAAACTGGAAAGGAGGGAGAGCTCATTGGAAGCCAAGAAAGCACCTCAGTTGACCACAACAACAGATGTTTTGTGATGGCTGGGGCAGCCTTATCAACCCTAGGAGGCTCATAGCCAGGCCTCCTGTCCCCCAGCACAGATTCAGAGGTACCCTTGAGCTAAAAAGAATCTTAGTACCAGAAGAGACTTGAAAATTAGCCAAGGCTTGTTCCACTGAACACTGGCCCAAGAGTTGTAACCTATGTTACTTGAAAGGCTATGTGGTCCAGGAAACTCAAAGACAGTGGGTTAGGCCAAGTCAATAGTTCCCTCTCTGTGCATACCTTGTCAAGGCCTTGAATAAGTTGCCAAACATTATGAATCTCCAAGACTTGGGGGAAGATTAGAGGTTATTGGTCTGTTGACCATACTTTGGGTAATTATTAACCTAACTGCATCCCACTGAAAAAGGAAAAGTGAATTAGGCAACGTCATGCAACTAGTTAGTATCTGACTTATCTCCAACTGCTGTGACAGTGAGGTATCTGATGTGGCATAGAAGCATCACTTTGTACCTTAGAACAACCCTGTCCCCAGCGCTGGTTGCTTCCCTTTCCTCTAGAGGGTATTTATTCTGCTTTCTCGTGCATCCCCACACAACAGCTCTTAGGCCTCCATGGCACAGCCTCTGTAAGGGTTACAGGCCCAACCCAGAGTGCTGGTCCCTGTGTGGGATGTGTCCCTCGCTGCTACAGACATGAGGGGAACTATTGAAACTAGAAAACTATGAGGGTTTTTGACTTAGGAGCACACAGCCACCTGTCCTGCAAGATGACAACACTGATGAGGTAGAAGAGGCTTGAAGCTTGGCCAAGCGTGGACAGTCAGCAGCAGCTGGAGTGCTGAGAGTGCCAGGAAAGCCAACCAGAGGGAAAATCTTGTTTCTGGAGCCAGGAGTGCTCTTTAAATCCAGGCAGAGATTGTGCGTCAGGGCTGTGGCTTGCTGATGCCAGATAAAGTTATAACAACATTGTTTTTGAGGACCTTTCTGGTTGGAGCACTGCATATACACTCCTAAGCCACTTAATGACCCGCATTTATAAATAAGAGAAAGTGAACATCGGTTAGTTAGCAGAACTCACAAATATTAACTAAACATGAAGGATACAACTCTTCTCCTTGCCAAGTGTACAATCTTGGATATGTTATTAAACTCTGTAAGCCTCAGTTTCTTCATCTTTTAAATGGGACTAAAATGAGTTCTTGCCTCTTACCCCTGCACTGTCACTCAGAAGCAGCATTCATGAGCAGAGAGTGCACATAGAGGTGCAAATGACTTTTCCAAGTCTTCCTCTGTATAAGAGAAGGTGTGGCATATGTGTCTCTTAGGTCACTTCTAGGTGACTCTTTCCAAAGGCTAGACAGAGAAGTCGATGTTGTGAGCAGGGTGGGTGGGCATACATGACTTCTCAAAGCAGAGTCAGTGCCAAGCATGACATGGGTGGGCATCACTCAAGGCCACCCAGAGGGAAGAAACTGCAGACCATACTCTGGCATTTTCACCCAGGTTTGCATGCATTGGAAGTCATGTCTTCAGCAGCAGATGCTTTTTTTAAAAAATTGAGATATAACTGACATAACATTAGTTTCAAGTATACAACATGATGATTTGGTCTTTGTATATATTGTGAAATTATCACTGTAAGCCTAGTTAGCATTCATCACCACATAGTTACAAATGCTTTATTCTTGTGATAAGAACTTTTAAGATCTATTCTCTTAGCAACTTTCAAATATACAGCATATATTATTAACTATAGTCAACCTGCTGTATATTATACCCCTAGAACTTATTTTATAACTGGAAGTTTGTATCTTTTGACCACCTTCACCCATTTTGCCCACCTCCCACCCTCCCACCTCCCTACCCCCTGCCTCTAGGAACCACCAATCTGTTCTCTATATGTATTAGCTAGGTTTGTTTTCATTTTTTAATATTTTAGATTCCACACATAAGTGAGATTGTATGTTATTTCTCTTTCTCTGTCTGACTTATTTCACTTAGCATAAAACTTATTTCACTTAGCATAGGTCTAACCACATTGTTGCAAATGGCAAAATTTCATTCTTTTTATGGCTCAATAATATTCCATTGTGTGTAGATGGATGGATGGATGGATGGATGGATGGATGGATGGATGGATAGATAGATAGATAGATAGATAGATAGATAGATAGATAGATAGATAGATAGATATCACATTTTCTTTATTCACCCATCGATAGACATTTAGGTTGCTTCCATGTCTTAGCTATTGCGAATAATGCTGCAATGAACATGGGGATACATATATCTTTTTGTGTTGGTGTTTTCATTTCCTTTGAAAAAATACCTAGAAGTGGAATTGCTGGATCATATGGTAGTTCTATTTTTAATTTTTACAGGAAACTTCATACTGTTTTCTATAGTTGCTGTGCCAGTTTACATTCCCACCAACACTTTTCTCCACATCCTCACCAACACTTTTTATTTCTTGTCTTTTTGATAACAGCCATTCTAACAGGTGTGAGGTGATATGTCATTGTGGTTTTGATTTGCATTTCCTGATGATTAGTGATAATGAGCATCAGTGGATGCTTTTGAGATGAAAATCCCAGTGAGGATTTAAGGAAAGATGCTGGGAATAGCATCTGGCCGCTAAGTGGGAAGACGGAATGAGAGACAGGAATGGTGACTACCTGTTTGTAGATATCACTGGTAAGGTCAGTACATGTCCCCAGGAAACCACATCCAAGATTAAGTTTTCATACGAGTTGAAATTTGACAACAAAATTTTTTTAATCTGGGGTCCTTCATCCACAACCCCCTGAAATTTGAAGTCAAATTTTATTTACATGAGTAAGTTCGGGATTTTTCTGGAAGGAAAACCTATGTAGGAGAAACTAACTGGTGATATGGCTTTGCTTTTTGGGATTCACATGTAACAGATATTTGAAATATTGCCTAATATTTTAAAATTGAGAATTTGCACATAAAAATTGAAATTTTGGGCTTCTCTTGAAATAACTTGCAAAATTTGCCCACTTTGGACCCACATTTCTGAGAGAAGGGTAACTCTTTTAACTGGGGTGTGAAACCCCAGGCAGCTATAGTCCATACCTTTATGAAACCTTCCTCATGAATGCCAAAGGTCAGTCCTTGTTTATCATTACCCTTGCACTCTCTTTTCTCATTGATTTATTTTTTCCACTTGCCTAGGCCCTGTGGTTTTTGCACTTGTAACCTCTGATCTGAACTTTTAATGGGCTGTCTAATTTTAAGAGGGTGATTGATTTCAAAAGGCTATTGAGACCAAGATCCCTTCCATTTTACATTCTGCCCTGATAATCCAGTATTGAGATAGACCTTTAGTAGAAACAGAACATCACCATGCCCAGGCCAGGGAGCCCAGAACCTTTTGCCCCTAAGGAATATGGTTATGCTTTGTGTCCATGAGTATGTTAAATAAATGGGTAGGCTCTTGATGGCTCCAAAATACAAAAATGCCTCCAGAAATTACTGAAATTCCTCCATATAGTCCCTGCAAGAGTCCTGTTTGCAAAACAAATAGTTCATTATCTGCTCAGATGAGAATGCAGTCAATGAAATCAATGGCAATCTTTGGGAAATTCTTTCTTTAGGGTCCTGAGAACTTGGCTTTTGAGTGGAGACAAATCAGAAACAGAAGAATACAACTCTTGCTGAGATTTTTCTAAAGCCAGGCCAACAAGGCTATGATATTTTTTAGTCTTAAGTAGGTCTTTGCATTTGGGAAGATTGGGTATGTCACTTAGAGACAATCTCTGAACCGAGACAGGTGTATTGACGCATATCCTCATAACTGTGCAGCACTGGAGGAGTCCTTAGAAGGTACTGGAACTGCTGTACAGAGGACCAACAGACAGAGCAGGTGCACAAAATGTGAAAGCTGAAGGGATTAAGGAAAGATGAGCCTTGTACTAAGCACTCTGTTTGCCAAAGAACAAGTAGAAGACTCATAGCATGTGGGCCTTATATATCTCAGAATAGATTCAGTGCAATGCATAAAACACTGCCCAGTTGCACAGTTCCACCTCTACAACATTATGTCCCCTTACTAGCTGGCAGCCAACTGCTGTGGCTCCAGTTTGTATCTGCACCCAAGAATAGGAATTCAGTCCAGAACCTGAAGGAGAGAAAACAATTGCCCAGAGCCCAGGAATCCAATGGAAGCCTATCTTGATGACCTAGTACTTGAACACAGATCAGCCAGAGGTACACTTGGGTTTGAAGAGTGACAATCCCCCAGGTCAATTAATGTATCTCTAAAATGAGGATAATCATAGAACCTACTTCCTCACAGGATGGACAGATTAAATGAGATAACACATGAGAAACACTTCGCACAGTACCTTAGGAAACCTTAATAAGTACGAACTGCAATCTTAGGCTGGGTTTCCCAGTCATTGACTTTGAGAATCTAATTTAAGTGCAAGTACATATGCTCTTGTACCCTTAATGGGGTTACATCCCAATAAACTCATCGAAAATTGAAAATATCATAATTCAGTACACCTAATTACCAAACATTATAGCTTAGCCTAGCCTACCTTAAAAGTACTCAGAACACCTTAGCCTACAGTTGGGCAAAATCATCAGATACAATGAATACACTATAGAGTATCAGTAGATTACTCTTGTGATCGCATGGCTCACTGCCACTGCCCAGTATAACCAGAGAGTATCATACCATGTATTGCTAGCTAGGAAAAAGATCAAAATTTAAAATTCAAAGTATGGTTTCTACTAAATGCATATTGCTTTTACTCCATTGTAAAGTCAAAAAAATCATTAGCAGAATCATCATAAGTTGGGGACCAACTGTAGTTAATTTGGGAGGGGACCCAGGTGACAGGAGTAGGGGTGTGAGGAAGTGAGACTGGGAAGGGAGGCAGCCACCATGCTTATGGGCAGGTTACCACTAAGGGCAATCTGGCTCCATCCCTCTCTGGGAGGCTACATGGGACAGGTCTCAGAGTCATCCCATCTAAGGGATGAAGGAACTGCGTATTTATCCACCTGCACTTTATCCACAGGTGCTTGCAGTGAGGACTGTGAGCATTGAGGGGATGTGGGCAGGTGGGGCAGCATCTGCTCCAGTTGTTCTTGTTCTGATTATGATCCTGGAAAGGAAAGAGCATGGGCTTTGGAGCCACCCAGACCTCACTTTCCATCCCAATACTGTCTTTTATTAGATATGTGACCTTCTTTGCTCCTCTGGGCCTCAGTTACCCTTTTTCTCAAAATAGGAATAATTCTCTGGTGTTGTCAAGTTTATTTTGAGGATTAAGTGTGGCAATGGCCACACTTAATTAGAGGCAAGCACGTAGTAGGTGCTCAACAAATGTGAGACTTTGGTTCTTTGATTCTGTTTCTCCTCCTTGCCTACAGTCCTTATTCTTTTCCTAGTACCAGTATGAGCCTCAACTTGCACTAGACGTTTCCAGATGAGCAAGGACATGCTGACATCCAAACTAGTGTTTGCCTCCAAAGTAACTTCTGAGTGACATGTTATCTTACTGCAATGATCTACCTAGCTATCTATTATCATGTTGTTTCTCCTTTAACTTTGAACCTTATGAGTCTGTGGCTTTCATCAAATCCAGAGTGGGAAACATAAGTGGCTAGCCTGAAAGGGGCCAAGCCAGGGTGAAATCCCAACAGGAAGAATTTCTGACCCCTGCAGTTCACCCGGCACCCAGGGGCAGAGTGTGGGCAGATCTTGGGACTTCTCGCTGGGTCAGACGGTATGGGAGAGGGCTACCAGGAAAAATTCAGGATGCCCAGTTAAATGAATTTCTATTAGTATAAGTATGTGAAATACTTGGTTATTATAAATATGTCTAATAATAACTTTTTTTTAGTATATCTTGTGAAATACTTGGATACAAATAATAAAAAGTTATTTATTATTTATCTGAAATTCATACTGAACTAGGCATCTTGTATTTTTATTTTCTATGTCTGGCCATACCAGTCTGGGAGAACAAACCCTCATGGGAGGTTTGGGTTAGAGACCAGACAAGCAACTACCCAATCAGCCCTACATGCAAAAGGGAGCAGAGAAAGGCTACCTGCCCCCAGATTGCTTCCCTGGGGGACTTACTTCAGGGCCCATAAACCCCTCATTAGAACTGCTTTTGCCTTAAGACACGGCTAACTATACAGTGGAGTTAGTCACAAATTCATTCATATTCCACTTAGATGTAAAAGAAAATATAGTTGTTTATTCTTAGGCACCACCACTCAATGAGAGACAGAGAAATGTAGACAAGTCAGCAAAGCGTTACATGTGAGGCTGGTTCTGGGAAGCAGACCTGAGACCAGGATTCAGGAGTAGGTGGCACAGTGAAGGAGGGAGGAAAGGGAAGGAAGCAGGGGAAGGAGCTGAGTAAGGCTGGTACTGGCTGGAATCAGTTTCCACATGATCTCATAGGAGCTCTGGAGTATAAATGGTACCAGAAAGTTGGCCCCACTTAGAGACAAGGGAACCGAGTTTTTGTATCTCAGTGTCAGGGTCATTGGGCCCCAGATCGGGCCTGGGCATCCTAAACTCCCAGGTGTCTCCAGGTATGGCTGCTTCCATTGAGGAGCCAATATTCCCAAGACAGCCACTACAGTGTGTGTTGGTAGCAGTACTTTTAACAGTTGGGGAATGGGTGCACCAGCTAGTCCAGGAGATCCAGGTGTGGCACCAATAGCACCTACTATGCTCTTTTCAGTTTTGCACTGTCTCTTTTCAGTGTAAATAGTCAGCTATCCAGACCACTTTAATGAGTTTCTGTTGGGAGATGCACCTCTTTAGTTACCATTCTGCCCCTCCCACCCTACCTAAGGTGTTTTGTTGCTCTGGGAGATGGGAACAGCGCCTATTTGTCTTTATGGCAGTGATGAGGGGACTGGGCCTTGACTACTCATGGTATCTGCAGGATGATAGCCTGATCCTTGCGGCAGTGTGGCTACTCAGGTCCACAGGGGTGACCAGCCCCTTCTGGTCTTGTAGGGGTATTTTGACACCCACTGCTGGAGTCTATGGTTTAGTCATTTGCCCTAGTTATAAGGTTGCTATGCATGGGACCTCTTCATTCTGACTCCAGGCTTCAGCTCACCCATCAGCCCTCAAAGCATCTTCTGCCCCAAATTCAAGTATATCTACCTAGCCATTGTTCACAGCTGCTGCATCACTCCCAGACACTTTAGAAGTGGCCTATTCTTGTCATTTCCTGGTAAGCCCAAGGAAGCATTCCCATGGCACAGCCAATATTCCAGGCCTTACCCTCTGGAATCTAACATGTCTATTCACTTTGGGATTTTTGTCCCAGAGAGGGAAGGTCAAGCTCCATGCCCCTATTACCTACTTCCCAAACATCATTATCTTTCTTGTGGATAACGGAGTAGGAGTGAGCTTTCTCCTTCTTCTTTCTAGAATCCACGAGGGCAGAGAGGTAGATACTCCCTTTCTCTTTCTTCCTTCTGGGGGAAAATCTTTCTTCTTAAAATGACATTGCTTTCCTCTTTTCTCTGGAGCTATAATGGCAGAGAGAGAAGGAGTCAAATAGCTCTACCCATAATAGGGTGTAAATCAAGAGGTTTAAAAATATATAATATAGCCAAGTTTATAGCAGAAAGATGGAAGCAACCCAAATGTCCATCAACAGATGAAAGATGATGAAAGTGGTAAATACATAAGTGGAATATTATTCAGTCTTAAAAAATTCTGACACAATACAATATAGATGAGCCTTTAGGACATTATGCTGAGTAAAATAATCCAGTCACGAAAAGACAAATACTGTATGATTCCACTTACATGAGGTACCTAGTGTAGTCAAACTCATAGAGATATCAAGTAGAATGGCAACTGCCAAGGGCTAGAGAAGCGGGAGGAGGGAGTTGTTTAACGAGTATGAAAAATTTCTGGAGATTAGTTGCACAGCAGTGCCAATATCCTTAACATTACTGAACTGCACACTTAAAAATGGTTAAGATGGCATATTTTGTTATGTGAATTTTGTCACAATAAAATATAAAAAGTGAAAACTATTTATGTCTGTTACAAATGCAGATGTCTTGTCCATGGAGGGTAAATAAGACATGCATCCATTTTTTAGATGACTTATTTTATTAGACCAGTCCCTGATCTTTGAAGAGGACAGAGTCCCAAAGGAGAAGAAATATTTTCATTAAGGTGCAACCAGAAATAGTCTCAGCTAGAACCAGTATCCAGACAAAGGATATCTAAGATAGATAGAATATTAGAGAAAGGGGACAATTAGACCCCGGGAAAGGAGATTGGGAGATTTAGAGTCAAAGACGAGAAAGGTGGAATATAGACCAGCTGGGGAGACAAGTGACTTCTTCAGGGGGAATTGCAGTTGTGTTCGCTACAGGCACAGTGATCTTAGCACAGGTCTATAAAACCTTACTCAAAACCACTGGGGCCATGGGGAATTCAGATTTTTTTTAGAAAGGCAATACAGTGCCCATTTTGTATATTACAGAACATTCCCAGTGGAGTCTGGCTCAGCACCCTGTAAATAAATCCATTAATATTCCTATGGCAAAATGAGTAAATATTCACATTAAATGGGATAATAAAGACTATACATAGCCTCAGGTCAGTTCATGACAGGTTTTTGCTGCCAAATAAGTTTTAGAAACAAAAATCTTCTGGTTTCCAGAACTTTTGAATTTAAAAATGGCAGAACAGGGATTATAGACCTGTATGAATTTTGCACCATCTAAAGACTGTAAATTAACAAAGATATGAAATGTTGGAAGGGACCAGAACAATGAGTTCCAGCTCATCCAATATTCTGATTGTATAAATATGAAACAAAAGAGATTTGCCTGAGGACACTCTGCTGGTCATGGGAAGAGCTGAGATCAGGCTTAAGTCTCATAACCTCAACCCTGCACACCCAGCAGCAGCCTAGCAGTGGCCTAGGCTTTCCATTTAATTTCCATTTGAGTAGTAAAGCCTGGAATCCATGAAGTCAACCCTCCCTCTCCTTTCTAGTTTCCCTAAAGAGGTGACCTCTTGCCTCTAAAAATAGCCCTTCTATCACTGAGTTCACTGTGCTTGTTATACCTTGTGATGGGCCAATTAAATGTTGTCTGGGAGAGGTATCTGCAGAAGGTCTTGTCCTACAGTTTCATAGATTTAACTCAAGTAGTTGTATATAGATGGTGCTCAGTAAAGGTCTGAGAAATTATTGAATTTATTTGGATATTCATCACTTGTAGACTCATCTAGAGAAAGCTATAATTAAAGACTAAGGAAAGCAAATATTTTTATTTTTAAATGATGAGCATTAATGGTCATTGAAAAATGATTTTTCATCCCTGATGCCTAAGCCATAGGACTGATTCTACCACAGGTCTCTGGGCAGAATAAAGATACATTTATGCTTGCATAATACTTGGCACCTAATAGATAGACTACAAACATTTGTCGAATGAGTGAGCGAATGAATGATTAATGGGGGTGTATTAGGACTCTTTGTTACAAGCAACATATCCAAACTTAAACTGAATTAAACAAGAAGTGATACATATTGCCTGGCATAACTGAAGAGTCCAGGGGTGGATACCTTCAAACATAGGTAGATCCGGACCTGCAAATGATTATTGGGGAATCTGTTTCTTTCCTTCTTTTGGATCTACTTTCATACATGTTGTTTATTTCTTAGGCAGATTCTTAGGCACTGATAATAGCAAAGATGGTTACTAGAGTATGTACTCACATGCTACCAGCTCTGCAACTAATCCTTGCAGAGAAATATAGCTTTTTTTTTTTTTACCACCAGTAATTTTAGCAGAACTCCCAGACTTAGCCTACGCCAAATAATGTACTCATTTCTGAACCAATCATTGTAGCCAAAGTGATGTGCTAGTTTCATTGGCCAGGCCTGAACATGGTTGTCCCTTGGAGCCAGGGAGTTGGGAAGATACTGAGGTTTAAGAAAGAGTGGTCCCAAAAGAGAAGTAGAGGTAATGTTCCTAGAAAAAGAGAATGTGGGAGCTGACCAGGTGTAGACAATAAATGTTTTTTACAGAGATGGATGCCTAAGAGTCTTTTCATGGTAAGTGAAGGATGCATTAAGCTCATATTTTAGAAAATAATAGTGCTTAGAAGCAACAGAAATCAACTTGATCATATATCCATAAAGAATTGCTTGATAATAGACTTGAGAAATGATGATGAGATACAACCACATCAAATTAGCTCACCTATAGTGGTGCTTATTGTATTCCAGACAGTGTACTACTATGCACTCAACATTCAGTTAACTCATTTGATCTGTACAGCCAACTTGTGGGTGGGTGGCATTCATTATCCCCACTTCACAGATGAGGAAACTGAGTTTTTGGTTCAGGAATCCCCTCAATGTCTCATAGCTAGTCATTGAAAGGGCATATATTTCTACCCACTTATTGTTCATTCCCTAGCGTGGGCATCTTCTTTGCCCATCTGCATTGCTGAAGGCTTCCTTTTCTTAGATCTGCTTTTCTCCATGTTGCTGCCTTCTCAGGCAGGCAACCCATAGATAGTGGCAAAGATGGCCACCAGCAGACTTAGATCCTACCAGCTGAGCAATCTGAGCAATCCTCACAGAGAAAGTCATTCTTAGATGCCCCAGGATAACCTGAGAAGGTGGGAAATGGCTATGTGCCAGCCTGAGGACACTGTGGTGAGCACAATGTATCCTGAAAAATAACCTTTGAGCTGACTATGCAAAAGGGAGCCCTATGTCTTGAGACCATGAATGTCCATCCAAAAAGAGAGGCAACTCTACAGTGTCTCATTGAACCCTTAACAGCTTAACAGAGAAAGGGCATCTCAGAGTCAGACCTTAATGTCATAAGAACATTACCACCCTTCTTTTTATCCTTTCTCTATAAATGACTGGAGAGGGGTCAGATCTGATCATTTGAAAAAAGAAAAATGCAGCTTTCAGGAGTAGGGCAGAGATACTCGCCAAAGGCCTCCATAGGGACAATCCTGAGATCATTCTCACTCTTATTCTCTTGCATTCATTTGGTGCTACAAGGCTGTAGTGTTTTGAGAACATAGTTGGATCCTGAATTTTCTCATAAATCTACTTAGTTTAGGAGCTATTTATATTCTCTATACCTTTGAGACTTTGACCATATAATAAAGCAGCTTTTAACAAAAGTTGAGTACTTTGAGCACATGCATTTAAATTTTAAAGTAAAGACAGAAAGAGAAAATGGAAGCATTGAGCAGAAGCTGCAAATATATCTCTGAAGGGAGGGAGTTTTTGATCCATGTTAGTTTCTCTATATGGTCATCACGTTTAGCTCAAAGTTTCCTAGCAGGCTGAGCAAAAAGAAATACATTTACAAATTCTTTTTATCATGAAGAAATATACCAGTTTTGAAAGGTATACCTCTTTGCATTAAATTCCAAAAGATTTATCATGTAGGACATTTTATAGATCAAAATGTGGGCAGCAGTATTCTCAGCAATTTAACCACAAACGCAATTTGCCCCCGCCCACCACTGTACTCCTGTTATCACTCAATAAAGAGTGAGAGCAAAACATGAAGTTTGACTAATAACATCTCAGTTTCCTGGGGTAAGCCATCCTATATACGCCAAGATATAAAGCAAACATGAAAATATGATAATCCCCCATTTTCTCAATAAGGAGACCACAAAAATATTTTTTGACCATTTGATTATATAAATTTTAGGGATATAGATAATCTACTTTTAAATTATAAAATCCATTTGATTTCATAATTTATACACATTTAAAATTGTGCATATAAAACAATGTATTTAGAAATATTTCACTTTTTCCATTTATAATTCAAGAAAACAGTATTTCCACAATATTCATGTATTGTCCACATCAGTGTCTTCATCATCAGAGTCACTTTTTGAGTGATTTTGTAAGGTAGAGAATAACAACTCCACTTCTAATGGTTGCTGTTGAGAGATGTCACTTTTTGAATTCACATGTAATATCCCCACTGGAAATTGCTTCCCAAGCTATAAATACCAATTTGTGTGGCATTATAGTAGTCCCCTTACCCTTATCCCATTTATCTGATAGGGCATACTTTTTTATGTAGATTTAAAACATGGCTTTTAAACACAGTCATACATTTGCAACTAGGAGTAGGTCATTCCCTTGGAAATCATGGTTAAAAATTCCATTGACTTCTTTATTCTTCATATAAACAGGTGACTTCCCTAAGCATCTAAAACCAGACTAGATTAAGGTCATTTTCTACCAATGTGTCCTCCCCAAACAGTACTTTGTGGTTCAAAATAAAGTAATTGAGAGAACACTTTGTAACACAAGAATCTTTTACAGGACAGGACAATGTTAAGACATTTGCAGAGTTTTGTCACATGGTGGTCCAGTGCTTAATCTACCCATAACTAACACAGACAGCTCAGAAACCCACCGAAGAAATGCTAAGTCACTTAGAAGGAAGACACTCCTCTGGGAAATATAGACCTCATTGTGCTTTGCTAGGTCCATGATTTTGTGTCAGTCACTGAAATTCTTGGGCCTTCGTTTTCTTATGCGTGAAATGAAAGGTATAGACTAGATCAAGTGGGAGAGGTCATGAGAGGGACTATGGAGGATGGCTTCATATTTCCGGCAGGGGGCCTCTCTGGTGCACTCACCTCATTCCCAAGTCAACAAAGTAATTCTGCTTTGATCTATTTTATATAAAGGGATTCCAGGTAAAAACATTTTTTGAAGTAAAGACTCCTTTTTTTTTAATTAAAAAGAAAAGGGGTGAATAAGCTGGTATTGAGGTCTGCTTGCTCTGAAGTTCTCTGACTTCGAAGCCGTCAGGGGTCATGTTAAAACTTCCTATTGATAGGTAATGAGGATATTATGTGTCTGGTGATTGAGGGTGGGGTTTGGGGGTAGAAACTGCCTGTGAGTTGGTAAGCGTACATCATCTGGCCACACAGATATTATAGAGTCCACCATAAGGTCCCACTTAGTTGGAGCCCCATAATTCTAGAAAATCTGCTCATAATTTTATGAGAAAGAAGTAAATGAGAAGGAAGCAGTGATTCTCAAACATTGCAGCATATTGGAGTCACAATAAAGATCCCAATGCCCAGGCTACACTTCATACTAATTAAATCAAACTTTGGAGGAGGGACCCAAGTATCAGAAATTTGTAAATCTCCCAGTGTGAGTCTAATGTGCTATCAAGTTTAAGAATAAGTGACATTGGTACAGCCACTGTGGAAAACAATATAGAGGTTCCTCAAAAGATTAGAACATAGAATTACTATATGATCCAACAATCCCACTTCTGGGTATATACCCAAAAGAATTGAAGGCAGAATCTTGAAGAGATATTTGTACACCCATGTTCATAGCAGCATTAGCTACAATAGCCAAAAAATGAAAATAACTCAAATATTCATTGATAGATGAATGAATAAACAAGGTGCAGTATATACATACAAGGTGAGCTTCCTTGGAAGGAAGGAAATTCTAACACATGATAAACATGGTTTATCCTTCAGGGCATTATGCTAAGTGAAATAAGCTAGTCACAAAAGGATAAACACTGTATAACTCCAGTTATACGAGTTACCTAGAATAGCCAAATTCATAGAGACAGAAAGCAGAATAGTGGTTGCCAGGGGCTGGAGAGAGGTGCGGGTGGAGAGTTGTTGTTGAATGGGTTTAGAGTTTCAGTTTTGTGAGATGAAAAGAGTGTTATGGTGATCGGTTGCACAGCAGTGTAAATATGCTTAACACTACTGAACCATACACTTAAAAATGGTTAAGGTGGTAAATTTATGCTATGTGTACAGTAGTCCATCCTTATATGAAGTTTTACTTTCCACAGTTTTAGTTACTTGCAGTCAATCACAGTCTAAAAATGTTAAATGGAAAACTTCAGAAATTCACAGGTTTTAAATTGTGCACCATTCTGAGTAGCATGATGAAATCTTGTGCTATCCAGCTGTATCTCGCCCAGGATGTGAACCATTCCTTTGTCCACTGTCTCCGAGCTGTATATGCCCCCCACCCGTTAGTCACATAGTAGCCATCTTAGCTACCAGATTGACTGTTGTTGAGGTATCATGGTACTTGTGTTCAAATAATCCTTATTTTACTTAATAATGGCCCCAAAGCACAAGTGATGCTGACAATTAGGATATTCCAAAGAGAAGCTGCAAAGTGCTTTCTGTAAATGAAAAGATATGTGAATATAGGAAAACACATAAGGTTCGATATTATTTTTGGTTTCAGACATCAACTAGGAGTCTTAGAATGTATCCTCATTGATAAGGGGGGACTACTTTACCACAATTAAATATAAAATAACAAAAAGAATAAGTGGCATCATATAACACCTTGCTACTAAAGGTGTGATCTGTGGGTCAGTAGCGTTAACGTCTTCTTAGGAGCTTGTTAGAAGCACAGAATCTCAAAGCTCCACCCCAGACCTAATGTATCAAACCCTGCATTTTTTAACAAGGCCTCTACCAGGTGGTCTGTGCACACATTAAACTTCAAGAAGCGCTAGTTGTGATGGATTGAATATTAGACCAGAGTTAAAAGACATAGTGAACATGGTCATTGGGTCATTTGCCTACCCAGCACTCACCTCCTCTTCTCCTACTTCTTATAGAACCCAACATTCTTCTCTGAGTGGCCACTTGCTCAGGAAGCCAACTTCATACCCCACATGGTCCCACTCCCCAGTGACTGGTTTATGGGTGGATGAGTTGCCTGGTTCTGGTCAAGGAAACTAAGGGAAGTTCTCCTGAAGAGGTACTGGGGTTGCTCAAGAAGAAATGGCCTCTCCCTCCTTTGGAAGTTACCATTCAGGCATCTTGGAGCAGCTAGCCTGGTCCTTGATAGCACAGAGCCACTGCTAACAAATACATGCATCTACCTTTCCAGTGGATTTCTGCTTATATGAGATTAGAAATGTACTGATTGTTTGACTGTGTGAGTCAGGATTTCTGTTACATGTAGCCCAGGGTTTCTTTTTGGGGGGCAGGATAATTCTTTGAGAGTGGGGCTGTTGTGTTCATTATAGGATGTTTAGCAATGACTCTTACCTCCATCCATTAGATGCCAATCACACTTCCCTGTCCCTCAGTTATGACAACCAAAAGTGTCTCCAGACACCTTGCCAAATGTTGGAGAGGGGTGCAATTCACCCCCAGTTGAGAACCACCGTCAGAGACAAAGGCATCCTAAGTAACATGAGGAACTTTACTCAGTGGGTGCTAAGTAACATGAGGGCCTTTTATTCAGTGGGTGCCCATGCTCCAGAGTGTTTCAAGGATCAAAGTGAAGTCAAATGTGTGAGAAAAGCAAACACAAAGTGTTGCTAATCATTACCTGTCTTTGATGCTGCTGGTGCACTGATAACGATGTTGTAGTTTCCATTTGTTCTTATAATAGGCAGAGATGTTTAACTTAACAGATGGCCAACTTGGATAGTGAGTGGAATTTTTTTTTTCAGCAGAGTTAGGGAGCCCTGCCAGCATGTTCCAGCTCTTTCTCCTGCTCAGAAATCCCCATCTCTTACCACCTGCCCTGAGCTGGGCTACCAGTCCTGATTCATTGTTCACAAGGCAATGGGTGCTGCAGAGTTCACTAAAGAGACAGATTGATGCCCTTCATACAATAATGGGTTTGCAGCTCACACATCCATGTGTTTGAGACCTGCAGAGTCAGGGGACCCTGGAAACCTCTCTTGCCTTATGTTTCCCTTTCTAGGATCAGCCAACACTTTGAGACCATTTTCTTTAGGAGCTCCCTGATTCCTTAAATCAGTGCCTTTCAGTTTACTTTCAGTTTAGTTTCATTTAAAGTGTCACAAAACAGCTTGGGGCAAGAAGGCTTCCAGGGGAAGCGGGACTTAACAGGAAGGACTGGATGAGAATTGAGAGCAAGGGAACAAGAGAGAGGACTAGTGCTGTGAAAGGGAGGCATCTGAAAGCAATGGATGCTTTGGTCATTTATATCATCAAGTTCTTATTATCGAGGTGCAGTACTCGGTGCTGGAGTTGAGGCTGACATGGGAGCAAAGGGTATTAAAGACAGTCACGTCCCTTGTTGCCCCACAATCTATTGGGGAATAAGTGGTGGACTCTGGGTTGCTCTCCTAACCTCTTCTTGTATTTTGGTATAAGATAACCAACTCCAGTAACATGGCAATTGCCCTATCCCCACCCCTACAGCCTATGTGCTTTGCAGGTCATGTGCTCACTTTCTGAACTGGAGACAGGACACTAATCAATCTATAGATAACAGTATAAGGCCTGGCATAAAATAACTTGGATTGGAGAAGGCATTTTTTGGTCGTTTCTAGGAAAAACTGTTTTCCTTTCAGGGAGGGGTGTGTGGCTTACAAAAGCCATGCCAGGCCCTGCTGCAGCCCTGTTATTTCCACCAGAAGCCAAGCTGAGTATCAAGACAGTATATAAAGGAAGGCTAAGTCAGCAGAGTTTCAGGGAAATCAAGCTGGAGCTTTGATCAAACCACAAGTGATCTACTTCTGGACTTTGGGGTGACATATGCTAATAAAACCTCCTACTGTATAAGCAAGTTTGAACTGAATTTTCTGTTGTTTTTATCATAAACTAAGGGGATGTGACAGTGAACAAACTAAATGTAGATTGGCTGAAAAGATTTTGATGCAGAAAATAGCAAGGATGTTATTTAAAAGAGCAAGTTGGTGATCTTGGTTTAGTAAAATGGCTGCTTATGGTGGACCTGCTGTACCCTAGTATACAGACTTTCTATGTCTAGAGACTTGACATTTGGAGATCTGATGGGAAATATTCAGGATATTGGCAAGATTTCATTAAAGTCCTAGAAGACTCACATTTAGGGGGAAGGTGGCCCATTTGGGAGTAAAGAGGGAAGAAAATACAGCTTTGTTAAAAGAGGGTCTCTTTGCCTGTGGCCTGCAACCTAAAGTGTCTAGACATTGATGAGCAAATCCTGTTGGATTGGAAAAGATCAATTTAGTGGTAGAGACTCTGCATGTCAGAGTGTACAGCAGAGGGTATATGGGAAATCTCTGTACTTTCTGCTCAATTTTACTGTGAATCTAAACCTAAAATTCTAAAATATGTAAAGTCTATTAAAACATAATATCTATTATAAAAAGAAAAGTTGGAAAGCATCAACCACATGCCCACTCAGATGTTAACAAGACAGTGGCCAGGACAGATACACTCAACCCCAGCATCTGGCAAAAGCTAGAACACAGGCAACAAATCAGTTGACTTAGCAAGAGAAAAGATTGGGACCTGAGGAAAACATTGCCCCAGTCCCCAGGTCTCTCCTGAACATCTTGTTTTAAAGACATCAAGCTTGAAATAGGGAACAATTGATTTATTATGAAGATGCAGCTGGGAGGCAAGGAGCAAATTTGGGGTGCTCCCCACTTCAGAGATGAAGGCAGATACCAGTAATCTGAGGAGCAGGGAAATGAGCAAGGACAGAGGCCAGTTGCCAGGTCAAGGATTCTGAACTCTCAGCCCAGAGACTTGAATTGAAGAAACCCATTAAATTCTTAAGGGAGCTGAATTGCCAAAGAAAATAGTCAGCTATGGCCTGAGATTGCCCATTTCTCAGGGCAATCCCTGAACATGACCCACAAGAAGCACACTGCTAGAACAGTGACTCTCCTTAGAAGGCATCAACCACATGCCCACTCCCATGTTAACAAGGCAGTGTCCAGGACAGATACACCCAAACCCAGAACTGAGGGCTGCCATCTTGTCTGACCAAGGACCTTGTTTTACCAACAGACAAGTAATCCTCAACAGTGCCTCAATATTGTTGGCTATTAACCAATGACAACTGAAGGTATTTCCCATTCTCCCCTTCTCCAAATGGAGAATTGCACTTCTGGAAATGCTTACTGCAGATATCTGGTTGTTTTTTTTTTTTTTTTCTGGTATTGCTGCCTATGTTAATGGTGGTAAACTTCAGAATTTAGTTCATAGGTTACCATTCCATGAGTAGTTACTTCCAGACATGATGGAGAGTATGATGGCTCTTCCAGAAAATCGGAACTTGAATCTGAATTCAGTAACTGGATGAATCATAGGGTTTCAACCTTTGGGAGGTGGAGTGAGTCTATTTTAGCCAAGTGTGAGCATTTTTGATGATTGTGAAAGGGAGAGAGAGTATAGATGTTGATTTACCAAAGGGGCAGACCATAATGGAATGTTATGTTTACTGCTCTAACACTTTCTCTGGATAATAATCCTTCAGTTATCTGAACTATAACTATATAACTATAACTATAGTTTTAGTTATATAGTTATAGTTAACTATAGTTTTAGTTATATAGTTATAGTTCAGCTAATTATACATGAATTCACAGCTTGCATGGTTTAGAGAAAGCTACTCCACTTCTAGGTTTAGGACTGACGCATACAGTTGGCACTAAACTTACACTGGTGACTCAGTGGGGACCCTTGAGAATACGTGAGGCTCTGCTTGGAACTCCTCAGAAACATATTCTCTCTTCTTTTTTGAGGGTGCAAATTTTGGGAAATATGAGTGCTAGAACAGCCATTTCACTACCGTGAGGGGAACCAGCTGAGACTGAAGCCAACATAAGAAGGCAAAGTTAAAAGAATCAACTGTGACTTGATTGTCCATCCCCACACTTATCCTTGGGCTTTTGAGTTATATTGTGTCTTATTTAATATTTGATTTAGTTTATGAGTTTTTCTTTTACTTGCAACCAAACAACCAACTATTACAGAATATAATAAATGCTAGAATAAAAGTATGAAAAAAGTATTGGGTGGTTAAGAGAGAAGGTAGGGTAATTAGCTAAGAGAAACAACATATCTTTAAGAATTTAAAGATAATCCCTCTTTGTGGGGGTTTTTTGAACTCATCTCTGGCCACCACTACACTTCCCTTAGTCCATCCATATTGGAATGGATGTGTAAAGGCCTTCAGTACTGGGCATTGCACCTGGCATCTGAAAGTCCCCAGTACATGTTGGAAGGTGAAAGGAAACCTTTCACCTGTCACTCTCAATCCTTCAGTCAGCTGAGGGAGTTCCCCAATTTCCACTGACACTGTAAGCAGCCAGCCCCTCTAACCCTTTTCCTCCCACTGTAGTTGCAGAAGATGGATCACATGTCTCCCAGGCTGAGAGCCTTCCTCTCTGAACCCATAGGAGAAAAGGATGTTGTCTGGGTAGATGGGATCAGCCATGAACTTGCAATCAATTTGGTCACTAAAGGTTTCAACAAGGTAATTCCTTTTTCCTTTTTTTTTTTTTTTTCAATTTCTCTTACTAACCCCTCTTCCCCTAGTCCTGCCAGATGGCAACTGCTGCCACATTTTCCTACAAGTGGCCATCAGAGAGCAAAGCTGCCATTTGGCAGGGTGCCACATGCTTCTATGCTCCTGACCCCACATGTTTGGGCAGCCTCAAGGGCTAGTGGATGACGGGCACATTGAATCACTTCACATCAGAGCAGCTGGGCCAGGCATTATTCACTTGGTGTACAAACACAGCGGTCGACAAAAGTGAGCCAGTAGCCCAAATCTGGGGCTGAGCTATCAGGATGGGTGATTTGGTTGTGCTCCCAACCCCTATGAAGAGATCTGTGGGGTCTCACTTGCCACATCAGGGCACCAGCCTGGGGATGGCAGGTGGAATAACAGCAGCCTGAGATCTACATCAGAGTAAGAGGATGTGAGTTGTTCTAAGATGTCACTAGCAGCCCAAGAATGGCCTCAAGGATTTCTAATGGATCTAAGCATTCTTTTCTATGTAATTGTTTTATGGTACTATTATAAGGCTGCTTGGAACTTTAAAAGAGAATCAGAGATGGTCCCAAAGAGTACCCAAGGAAGCTGAACACAACAGAAGCAGGTGGGAATTCACACAGAGTCTTTCACACTGTTAAGAGAGAGGCACCAAAAACAGAACAATTGCTGCTCACTCCCTTCAGTTTTCAACATCAGTTTATACCGTCAGGAAGGAAGATGTTACAGAAGCACCTAAAGAGGCTGGGAAACGGTGTTTACATGGCTGATAATCAGTTTGGTTTGCTCTAGCACAGTGCACGGCTATTTCTGAGGGGCAGCTGAACTACTGGGCCTGTGGTTTTCTGATTGACATGCTGCTTTGCAGCAGATGTTAAATATTCTGATTAGTGCCCCAACCTACCAGCCAATTTAGTAGCCAATAGGTGATTTGTCAGAAAGTTGGAGCTCCATGATTGAAGTCTACTTGATTCTTTCCTCTCAGATAAGGGATATATGACCACTCCCAAACACATAGTAAAGTAGGCAAGTCTGACTAGGGGAGACAATTCAAATTAAAACATTTTATAAAAAAGAAGTGATTGTCCCTTTTACTTTTCTATTGTGGTATAGCATACTTGCACTGATACGAACTGTTCAGCTCAATGAATTTGGACAGATTTTATACACACATGCACACACACACACACACACACCCCATGGACCGACTCACTACATAATCCCATGATCAGACACCTCCAGAATTTTCCATATGGTTCTCTTGTGCCTCTTCCAGATCAATGCCATCCCCCACTCACAGAGATAACTAGTATTTTGGCTTCTACCACCACTGATTTAGTATTTCCATAATTATGAGGTTTTGTTGTTGTTCAGTCATACTCATCATTTAAAAACTATTTTTATTTACATATGGTAAATTTTTCACCTTTTTTAGTACACAGTTCTGTGAGTTTTGACAGATGCATGTGCCCATGTAGCCACTCCCACAATCAAGACATAAAACAGTTTTGTCACTCAAAATGTCTCTCTTTGACCTTCATATTCCACACCCTCAGTCCCTAGGAACCACTGATTTGTTTTCTCCCTATAGTTTTGCTTTTTCCAGCTTAACTGTGTTTTAATGAGTATTACAGGTGGGGTGATAGGCATGTTTAAGACAAAGGCATAAATGAATGAGAAATTCTCAGGCATCCAAGAACTTGCTACACAGAGCCAAGTTGTAGTCATGACAGATTCCTTGGCCTTGTCTCGTGGGCACTGACTCTTTCTGCACCCTTTCTGAGGACCTGTTGGGACACAGACCATGAGGGTGCCCTCAGCCCTACTTGCCTGGGCTTTTCTCTTAGCCATTATCACTCTCCCAAGACACTGGACACTGGAGGCCCAGACTCCATGCTATGAATTCACCCAAGTCTCTTCAGACCAAACATTTGGCTGCATTCTGTCTAGGTGATTTCATGCCTGCCCTTCCATGGAGCAGTCAGCTTCAGCCTGAGGATCTAGCTCTCTACTATGCAACACAGTGGTACTAGACCATTGTACCAGTGAGCATCTTTCTGAATTGAGATGTGCTAAAAATAAAAATACACACTGGAGTTATTCCTATAGGTAGAAGTAAGTTTAACATCCTAAAGAATCTGATTTGGCTCAGTGCTCTTTGGAGACACTGTAAAACCATATTCTTGAACCTAAGTCTTCCTCCTGAAAGACATTTGGAAGATCAGAGTGGAGTAAATGTTCTGGGTGCTGCCAGCTCCTCAAATCTCTCCTAATAAGAGGACTAGCACATGATCTTTGCTATCTGTCAGGCTCTGTTCTAAGAGCATCACATATATTTATTTTGTTTTATCATTTAAAAAATCCTATAAGTTATACTGTTTATCTCCATTTTACCAATGGGGAAACTGAGGCACAGAGCAGTCACATGACTCACTCAAGATCACTCAAAGTGGGAGAGGTGAAATTTGAATCTGAGCAGACAGGTACTAAGGCAGGCAGTCACATAAGTTTGGGGTTACTCTGTATAGTGTTGCCAGATAAAATACAAGACACCCAGTAAAATTTCAAGTAAAGGAATAATTTCTTTTAGTATAAGTTTGCCCCAGGGAGACAGGGAAGAGAAAACAGAAGGGGCAAGCCCTGCTCTGGATTGAGCATTTACATTAAAGACAAAAAGTTTTAAACTGGAGATGACTGAGCGATATGGATTCATCATATTATCATTGGCTATCAGTGGCCATGATGGTTTTAGAGCCAACATCCAATTAGAGATAAAGTTATTTATCACCTAGTGAAGTCTAGTGACAATGTAAAGTGCATTCACTATAGGTGCCAAGGATTCGGAAGCTTTGGAAAAGGACTGTAGAAGGTTGAGAAGGAGAAGGCTGAGACTCCATATCTCTGTTTGAAAAGGCCAGGTGTCATAGTGAAGACTGAAAATTTTAATTAGTGTGGATGAGTACTGGTTACTAATTTGCAGGGCCCAGAGCAAGATGAAGATGTGTGGCCTCTTTTTCAAATTTATTAAGAATTTCAAGATGGCAGCAGCAGGGCATTAAACCAAGTGGGGTTTTCTGAGCACAGGGCCCCATGTGACTGCATGGGTCACACACAATGGAACCAACCCTAGTGTATAAGCAAATGTTGCTACTGTTTAGCAAGAAATTAGAAACAGCAAACTGAAGGATGGTCCAGACCTGCTCACTGTTTGGGCTTGGAGTTGAGGGGAAGTCTGCTCTTGGATTGGTCTGCTCTTGGATTACCATCCTGCCATGTGGTCATGGCTGCTTCAAGATGGCCACTGTTCAGGGTGATGGGATTTCTGTGTGCCTACATCACCTTCCCTACAGCCAGATTTTTCTGAGCTTTGGCCCAAGGAGGGAGAAGGGCAGTTTCTGTTTTCTAGGATTAGGAGCAGGCTTTCTGGAGCCAACAGAGAAACTGAGCAGGCTTCCAGCAGGGCCACAATTGGAGTCCATGACTCCAGTTCCCCTTGGGAGCAATGTAAAGCAGGCTAACTCTCACCCCACCACGCCACCAATGCCGCCCAGGAAGGTTGCTGGGTGAGACCAGAGAGGAAGCCAAAGAAGAGAGTGTCAGATTGCAACTTGGCTCTGAAGACTGCAAGATGAGGCCCTTCTTCCTGCAGCATTCCTGGAAAGTTTGCCTCTGGCTCTGCGTGCCATACATTCCCTGGCTTCCTGGCTGCTGAGCCTGGTGGTGACATGGAGGCTCTAATTACCAGACCATCAGATGCCAGCAGCAACCTCCAAAATGGCAGAGGACTCCATAGATGCCAGACCAGACAGTGAGTGGTTAAGATATACGAGAATGGGGCTGAGGAAAACAGGAGTCTTAATCTTCTGGTTCTTAGTGACTATATCTGAAAAATGGGATGGGGTACATGTGAGGATCAGATAGACTAAAACATGCAAAGGTCCTGGAGCTCATCAAAGGTACTCAAAAGTGCTACTTGCTGTTATAATCAGCATCATCAGGATCATCAGCATCATCAGCATTAATGTTCTCTCTCCTTGGAAAAAGCTCTCTGTTTCTTGATTCTGTTATGTTTACCTCTGTACCTTCCACACCTACTGTAGCAATTGGCTCAATATTCAATAAATGTTAATTGTTTTTAAATGTCCGATTAAGAAACGTCTTAGTAAAATCCATCAGTGAAAATTCACAAATACTTAAAAGTAAAATTAGATCATTCTAAACAACTATATTGCTTTTTTAAAAGAAAAAAAATAGCAGTTTAAAATGACCATGAAATATTGGCTTTTTCTCTTTTCAAAATCTGGACAATGACTCGAAATAAAAAATTAAATTAAAAAAAAACTGCAATGCTTGGGTATATTTTATGACTGAGATTTAGCTTTTATTTAATTTCTTTTTAAAAAATATGTCCCCTTTGGTCAAGATGAAATTTGCTTTGTTTATAGAACTGAAAGTAAACAGACACCAGCAAGTTTTCCTGGAGATGGCCCAGAACTCAAGGTGTGGACACTGGTCTTGTTCATTCCAGGCTGGAGAGCACTCAAACTGCCCCCAAGAGACTGGCATTTAATGTTACCTTAAATCTCCTGGCTTCACTCTTTGGTGACTTGGCCAATCTATGCTCATATGATCTTGGATGTCCCTCTCTCCACATGGTCCTTGCTCTCCCCATCAGTAAGACTGTGATTAAAATGGTAAAAAAAAAAAAAAAAAAAAAGGGGGATGAAACGTTGTGGGGGAAAGTAGTAAGAAAACTAGGAATGCCATATACTAGGAATCATAGAATCTTTATTTTACATGTGTTTTCATCCATAAAGACTCTTCAGAAAGGAAAGATGGGCAAGGTTTAGTGTGTTTTAAACCCTTTGCTCCTCCCACAGGGCTACATATTCCAGGATGAAAAAAGAGCTTGCACTATTCTAATGCTCTCACATTGAACTCAATTCAATTTGCAGGATGGGACAGAGCATATGGTGTGCCTTTGAAAAATGCAGAAACTAAGGCCTTGGTTCTGCAAGGTCTCACTTCAGGTTAAGTGAGTTGTCTGAAATCATACAATTGGTTTGCAGAAGTAAATAGATGCTAAGATGCTCTTTATCTGCCAGGCCCCCATGTAGTGGCTCTAAATCAAAGATTTTGTCCTTGAGGGGACATTTGTCAATGTTTGGATATGGTTATAAGGGTCACAATTTAGGGGCAGGAGTCAGTATGTTGCTGGCATCTAGTGGGTAGAACCCAGAGATGCTGCTAAACTTCTTACAGAGCATAGGATGACCACCCCCCCACCCCGACCACCGCAATGCACAAGTATCCAAAACATCAACAGTGCCAAGTGTTAGAAACCATTTGCTAGAATGACTGAGAAAGTGGTAGGGTAGGGAGTGTCTCTAACTCTGTGTATGTGTGTGCGTGCTCATGTGTGTGTTAAAGAGAGAAATACTAGATCAGAGGACTGAAGAGAGCATGAGAGGTCTGCTAGGCTCTCACTCCTCAAAATGTTGTCCCTTAAAACATGCCCAGGAATGTGTTAGAAATGCAGGCTCTCAGGCCACACCCCAGACTTACTGAATCAGAACCTGCCTTTTAACAAGATTCCAGGCGATTCATGTGCTCATTAAAGTTGAGAAGGGCTTTCATTCATCCCAGACTGGACAGCCCCCAACCTTGCCCCCAGTGCTGGGTATTTACCTTGGCCTTATATCTCACCCCAGGGCCTTTCTTGAATCCCTGTCACCCAGTCAGGGTTACAGGGACTGCCAGTCTCCCTCCAGTCTGACCTGTGTCCCTTCCTTTGATTTTCACATGGTCCTTGTGTTGGGGAAGGAAGAGCACGTCTGAGTTAGCTTATTATAACCTTTCCCGTTTTCCTCCCTGCCTCGTCCTCTTCCCACAGGCCTACATCCTGTTGGGACAGTTCCTTCTGATGCACAAGAATGAAGCAGAGTTTCAGAGATGGCTCATTTGTTGTTGTGGCGCCACGGAGTATGAGGCCCAGGAGAGTTCTAACTGCCTGAAGCAGTGGTGCTCCTGCTTCCTATAAACTTGCCTCCTTGCTCTGCCTCCTGGATAAATGACACATTCTGTATAAACCGAGACCCTGGCTTGGAGTCATTATTTCTGTTTTTAACTTTAGTGATACATGCTCATTACAAAAAGTAGTTGGAGAATATAAAAAAGGATAAACACAAGAAAAATGACTTCAAAGCCTACCACCCAGAAGCAACTATCATTCTCCTTATGTAGATACCAGGCCAAATATCTCAGCATAAATTTATATGAAAGGATGGACAATTTTATTTAAAAATAGGAATTAAATTTTAAATCAGTGTACTAGTTATCTATTGCTACATAACAAATGAACCCAAAATGTAGCAGCTTAAACAGTAATTTTATCTCTCACAGTTTCTGAAGTTCAAGAATTAACCGACAAGGGTTGATTTCTCTCTAATACTACATGTGCAGTACATGTACTCAGGTGAATACTGTTTTTGTAGTCGTACTGAAACTTAAGCTGATGGAGAGTGCCTCTCCATATGCTCTTCCATGAGTACCACGCAGTGAGAAGGAGCCATGGTGAATTACACACTGTCATTCAAAATCTCTTTCCAGAATGGTACCCTCCACTTTTGTTTGAATTTCACTAACCAGAGCAAGTCACATGGTCATACCTAACTCCAAAGTGGCAAGGATCCTACTGAACTAAGAAAAAGTGGAAATATTTGGTGACAGCACTAATCGATTAAATTAATTATTTTTTTTCTGAATGCCTCATAGCTTGGTGTTAAAGGGGGAGGTCAGGGTTGAATAAGCCAAGAATGGAGAATAGGAAAGGAAAGAAGAAGGGGGATTGGGAGGGGAGGAGAAAAGGAGCTACGAGGGGAAAACAAACCTAGGTAAGAAATGAGACTGTAGTCTTTAGGGTAAGAGGCTTCCTCCCATTTCCCCTATACAAAAGCTGGTCCATGAGATGGTAGCTGGCCTTGTTTAAGAAGACAGCTACTTCAGGGTCTCTGTCCTGAGGAACGTTAGCAGTCTTCAGCAGGACCCCATCCTTGGTGATAATCCAGAATAGGGAGGCCATGCTCCCCACACCTGAGAAAGACTGTAGTAACTGATTCTAAAAATACCCATAACCCTTCAGTCTTCCTTGGATCTATACCCTTTCGATGACTTCAAAGCTCTTCTGCCAAGAGGCAGAGTCTACCTCCCTTCCTATTTAATCTGAACTAACCTTGTGAATTGTGTTGGCCTAAAAAAATAATGACAAATTTGACACCATGACAGTTGTGAGCCTGGACTTTTGCTTGCTCTCCTGTACCCTGTGACTACCATACAAACAAACCTGGGCTAGGTTGTAGTTGTAGGAGGATGAGAGACATGTAGCCCAGTGGTCCCTATTGCCTTAACCAACAGCCAGCCAACCTCCAGACAAGTGAGTGAGGACTTCCTGGACCAGCCAATTCATCAGCTGACCTCACAGCTATGAGCAAATCAAGCTAAGATCATCCATAGCTAGCCCAGACCATAAAAAATACCCAAACAACTCACAAACTCATAAGTAAATTTTATTATTTTAAGCTACTATATTTGGGGGGCGGGCAGTTTGCTTTGCAGGTATAGCTAACTGATAGAATTCCCTATGTGAGGCCTCAGAGTATGGAATATCTCCAGGTGTAAAATCAGAGTCTCCTACTTATTTTTTTTAAAGAATCCTAATAAAATAAAATAAATAAAAATACTGAGTGATATTTACATATGTGGTGGTACTGAGTGGGATCACCATGGCTCATACACAAAAACCAAGCTATTGTTGTAGAGGCTGAGTGGGGAGAATAATGGAAGTGAAGCTTCAGAGTATTTCTTAAAACTGTCACTCAAAGTGAAAAAGGTAGGACAAAACTATGACAATCTCAGAGGGCAAGACAAGAGTTATCAAACATGTGACCAATTGTAGGTGGCTTGGGTGATTTGTTCCTGGAAACCTCAGAAAGAAAGCTGACTCATGCAAGTAAACTTTTTAACAAGTGTTTCTGGAAATATATATATGAAATTTTTTAATGTTTGCTGCTCTAAATCTTTATAAACATAAATATGCGTGTTGATTCAACACCTACTACACCAGACACTTTAGCATTCTCTGAATCCTCACAGGGGTGAGATGGGGGGTGTTTTCTCTGTCTTACAGATGAGAAAATTGAAGACCAAAGAGGTTAAGTAATATGGCTACATGATTTAGCAAGTCATTTCAATCCAGGTCTGCCTGATGCTAAAGCTGTACCCACTACCTGCAGACCCACCCTCAGTGGAAGTGTAGAGGGTATATTTGGTGATTTAGAGGTACTCTCAGAGACCCGAAGATAGTACCTATCAGAAACAGACATGCATCAAAAAAGATGAGGGAGTTTCATTAGAATGGTCATGGAAAGGTGACCGTGATATGTTAAGAAGGAAAGCAGGTTATTTACAAAGAACATTTAAATATTTACTGAGTATCTACTACATACCAGGTACAGTTCTAGGTGCAGCAGAGAACAGAGCAGACAAAACTATATTTCCTTGGAAGCTGGAATTTTAATTGGAAAAGGCAGAAAACAAGTTAATAAGCAAAATATGTATTAATTTGGATAATAAAAAATGCCTTTTTGAGAGGTCAAAGTGGTTGAATATAGATAATTTTACATGCTTCAACCTTACATATTAGTTTTAGGATGAGTGCTATGAAGAACATAATGCAAATGAAAGAGGTCAAGGGAAGTGGGGAGAAGAAAAATTTTAAACAGGAAGGAGAGGCCTCACTACAGAGGCAAATTAAAATCCCTAAAGAGATGAAGCTGAGAGCTGTGAGAAGGCTGAAAGAAGACCATTCCAGGCAGATACAAGATCCTGAGGTAGGATGTACCTGATCAGTTCAACAGTGGAGCCAGACAGAGGGCAGCAGGAAGGAGGCTGGAAAGCAGAAGGTGGAAGCCAGATCGAGTAGGGCCTTGTAGGTTATCAATAGGACTTTGGCTTTTACTCAAATGGAGATGTCTGGCCTTTTACTCAAAGGCCATATGATCAGACATATGTTTGCGAAGGATCACTCTACTGTACTTAGAAGTGTCAAGGGGCAAAGGTGAGAACAGAGAAATCAGTTAGGCTATGCAACAATCAAGGTGGGAGATGATGGTGGGTCAGACCAGGATCTAATTTGAAGGTAGAGTAACTAGGAGTGATTGCAGATAGAAGAGGCTGAGCCCTGGACACTCCAGTGTTTATAAGGTAGAGGGATGAGGGGGAGCTATGGAAACTGGCTGGGGCATCCCAGAGGATGGAGGGGACAATTATGTCCAATGCTACTGATAGGGCAGCTGAGGTGAGGATTGGGAATTAAGGTTGAACAGTATTTTTGCATCCTGTGCAAAAGATTCCAAAGAGAGGAAAACTGGTGATGCAGAAGAGAGGGAATAATTGCTGGCACTGTTTCCTTCAGTAGGTGACAGGTGAGATCCATCTATCCATCCTTCCATCCACCCATCCAGATAGGACAGATCTGGAAGAGCAGGCCTTGGCTAGGAGCATACACAGCTCTTCCATAGTGGACCATTGGAGGGAAGGAAGAGCAGGGGACCCTGACCAGGGAAGTGGGCTGTCGTGGTGGTGGAAGATTATGAAATATCTCTTCTGAAGGCTTCTGTTCTTTGAGTGCAGTAGGAAACAAGATGGCAGGCTGTGAGCAAGAATGGGAAGTAGAGTTAGTGGTCTAGGACAGTAGAAGGGTAGCTGGATTTTACAGAGAGAAAGATTCATATGTATAAACAATGTAGATGACAGATGATAGATGATAGATGATGATGATGAAGAAGATGATAGATAGATAGATAGATAGATGATAGAAAGATGGATGGATAGATGATAGATGATAAATAGATGACAGATGATAGATGATGGATAGATAGATACATAAATAGACACATAGATATAGATGACAGATAAACATGATATAGATATCTATCTTAGATCTATTCAATAGGTATATGCATAAAAAAAAGTCTAGACAGAAAGATTTTGAACTGTCAACAGTGGTTATCTTTAGAGGGTGGGATATCTTTCACTTTCTACTTTACACAGTAGTCCATTATTTGAATTTTTTAGCCATAAGCATTACTTTTGTAAATCAGAAAAAAAGAATTATATTCATTTTGGAACACAAAGAATTAGAGCTCTAGAGACAGGTGGGCTGAGGCCCTTCAAACAGCCACTCTGGGCAGCCAACACCCTGTCCTCCCCTAGGTTCACCCATATGGCAGGTCTCACATAATGAGCACTTTCCCTCCAGGCAGAGGGAAAGGCCCTCTGATAGTTCTCTGGCTTGAAAACTTTGGGATTTTTTTCTCACCACTTCCACTCTTTCATATTCTCCTTATTTTCTGAAGGCCGAGGTCACCTTGAAGAAAACGGAAGAGGGTAGTTGTCTTTACAGACCCATTCTTGCCCATTTTTACCAGATTCTTCATAGCTTTGCATTGGATTCACCTCTACAGTCAAACCTTATTGTGTAAACTATGTTGTTTCAATGCTTGACCTGGGCCAGTCATTGGACCTCCTTGAACCAGACTGAGGGGTCACTGTGGCCAGGATACTACGCAGAGATTTAGATAATGCCACTTAGTGGGTCTGCGACCATGAACAAATCACTTGACTTGTCTGTGAAATGAGGAAAATATCTGATTCTCCTATCTCCTAGCTTTGTTTTGAAGATAACTTAAAAATAAGCAAAAAGACATTTTAAATGGAAACAGATGTGGGGTGCCTTATAGCACCGTAATGTGTAGTTATTGCATTGTTTTATTTTGGACAGCAGCTCCTCAGATCTCATTGTTTGCACACATTAGTCAGTACTGGATAGGTTGTGACAACAATAACAACAAAAAAGAACTCTGGCTTAAAAAACAAAGCTTCATATCTAACTCACATTACCTGCCCATCTCAGATTTACTGGGGATGGGCTGTGTTGGCCTCAGGCTTACAGAGCAGCCCCCATTTGATTGTTTGAAGGGTGCTTCAGCATAAAGAGAGCCCTGAGGGTGTCTCAAATGGGCAATTACATGCTATGGTTGAGAAGTAATATGTCACTCACTAACAAATCATTGGCCAGAACTAGTCATATTGGTCCACCCAACCCTAAGGGACCAAGCATGCTGTCTGCTAGAAGGAGGGAGACAGAAAAATTGGGGCAAACATCACAAATCACTGCCATGGGAATCCTCAGGAGTGGGGTAAGACTCAGAAACTTACCCTTTTTTTTTTGTCTTTTTGCAAATTTGCCACTATCTTGAAAAATAGGAGAATATATGGAAGAAAATTAATAACTCCCTCTAAAAAATGCCATCCAGTATTTTTTTGTATATCTTTACAGCTTTATTGAAATATATTTAACACATCATAAAATTCACCCTTTTAAAGTATACAATTCAGTTTTTAGTCTATACACAGAGTTGTACAACCCTCACTGCTATTTAATTTCAGAATAATTTCATCACCCCTAAAAGAAACTCCATTAGCAGTTCCATTAGCAGTCACTCCCCACACCCCAGCCCCTCGCAACCACAAATCTACTTTCGGTCTCTATAGATTTGCCTATTCTGGATATTTCATATAAATGGAATCATACAGTATGTGGTCTTTCGGGACTGGTTGCTTTCACTTAGCATAATGTGTTCAAGGCTCATTCATATGATAGCCTGCACAAGTACATATTTAAAAAAAACAAATTAAGATCTTATCAAATATTAGTTATCCTGTTTCATACACACACACACACACACACACACACACACACACACATATGTTTTAAATATTTCCCCCCTCATTATTACATCTTTGAAAAATAGTTTTAATGGTTATGTAATAGTTCATCAAATTTATGTGCAATAACATGTTGAATTGTGCCCCTAGTTTTGCACTTTTAGGTGGTTACCAGTTTCTTTTTTACCATTATAAACAAAGTTTCTATGAGCAGCTCTGTACATGTTTAATGGAATGAATAAATGAATGAAGCCTTAAATATAAATCTTCACAACATTTCCCATTCTTTCTTTAAGTAAGATGCCTAGAAATGGATTTAATTAGGTGAAAAAAATTTTTTTAAGCCTTTTGATTCTTGCTGCAACTGCTTTTCTAAAAAGGCTGACCCAATCTGCTGAATGTGGCTTTGAGCTGGTCCAATCATATCCCACTCAGTAAAACCAAATAACTTAAAATGGCCCAGAAGGCCCTGCACAGTCCAGGCCCATTCCCTCTCTAAACCTCTCTTCTCTCTCTCCCACTGGATCTCTCACTCCAGCCACCCTGGCCTCCTTGTTGGTCTTTAAACACACCAAACCCACTCATTGGTAGGGAGGTCAGTGGCCTTTGTACTTACTCAGTGAGGAATTCCCATTAAAAAGGTCACCCCCAGCATTCTCTATCTCTTCTCCCAGCTTTATTTTTATCTTTCTCCATAGCACTTATTACTGTCTAATATAATGCATAATTTGCTTATTTTGTTTAAAATTTCAACCCATTAAAATTAACCATTAGAGCGTGGTCTTGTGCCTGGCCTACGTAGGCACTCAATAAATATGTGTTGTATTGAGTAAACAACTTGCGTTCTGTTCTCCTTATGAAATTGGGGGCCCACTCTGACCTTCCCTCTGGACATCAGTGGCAGACTCTAGTCTTCCAACAAGTCTTAGTCATCTGTGCTTTCTTGACTCAGCTCTGGAACATACTGGAACAGACAGGCAGCTGCCTCGAGGACTGTTCATTCTGCCCAGTAGTGAAGCCTGTAAGAGGTTGCCCCTGGCATATCTATCTGCCTGCTTGTGAATGAGGAGTATAGAGGTTTGTTCTTGGAAAGAGTACAAATCTTCCCAGGGTCCACACGGAGCAAAACCCCCCAGTGATCCACCCTACTCTGTCCTTGAGCTGCCCATCGGGACCCTGTGACCTCACTAGGACCCCCACAGGGAGCAGGCTTTAATGCCCAAACACGGACAGCAGCCCACTGGTCTCCCACAGAGCAGGTGATTTCCTGCATAGGCAGGGGGTGGAAAAGGAAGAACCCACAGGAAGCCAGGAAATCCCTTCTCTGGCCATTGCTGGCAAAGCAGCAGGGAGTCCCTCAGGAGCCTCCCATTGTGAGACATTTCCGGCCAGGCTCCTGGGGTTCCAAAAGCAGACAGAGGATCAATATTCTCAAACTTATACAGCAATGTTTTTAAAGGTCCATAAGTCAATGGACAAATAATGCCCCACAATCAGTGGTTTTAAGGTTGCATCCTTAGCAAAGGATGCAAATTAAGAACCAGTCCTAATCTCAGAGGCACTCCTAAGTAACCTCCACCAACAAGCGGGAGCACCTTGAGGGCCCAAGGACTTTCCCTTCCAATTTACCCCATAACTTCATTGCCTACTCAGGCCCCTGGGGACCCAGCTACTGAGGGGTATGACCCAATCTTGACTCAGAACACTTCTGGAATTCCTCCTTCAGAATGGCCTATAATGCTCAAAATGTTCTTTTAAATATTATTGACATTGCAAATATCTGTCTTCTGAAAGTCCATTTGAATTTTGGGAAGAATGAAGTTATTTAGAGCAAAATCTTATAAATATGATGAAACATGGTCTTTAAAATTGTTGTTGTTGTTGTTGAAGTGCAATGTACACACAGAAAGGAGCACAAATCATATATAAGTGGCTTGAGAGTTTTCAGAAATGGATTACCACTGGGTAACTACCACCCACAGCAAGAACAGAAATGTTACCGGCAGCCGGATGGCCCCTCATGCCCCTTCAGACAGGCTCACTTCCCAAGGATATCTGCTATCCTGAAATCTAGCAGCAGAGATTGTTTAGCCTATTCTTGAACTTGATATAATAGGAGCCTATAATATGTACACTTTTGTGCCTGGCTCTTTCCACATTATGTTTATGAAATTCGTGTATTATATCACAGGCAGCAATTCATCCTTTCTCATGGCTGCATACTATTCCATTGTATGAATCGACTAATTGGTTCATTGGCTATTATAAACAATGCTGAGAACATTCTTGTACATGTCTTTTGGTAGATGTGTTATCAGTGATATTGGGAATTGCTGGCTAATAAGAGCATAGGTACATTTAACTTTCCCAGGTTCTACCAAAAAATTCCAAGTGGGCTACAGTAATTCAGGTGTTTCTCAATAGGCTGGAGGCTGGAAAGGGGCATGGAGTGCCCCCTCATAATGGCATTTTAGAATCCCTACAAATAGTTCAAAATCCTCCTATTTCCTTTAACTCTAAGATTTCTGAGGTCCCTTCAAGGGAAACCTGGCCCCCAGTAAAGAAAGTCTGTCTGATGAGGAAGGTTCCACCTCCTTCAGGAGGGTTGTGATGTGGTCTTACTATTGCAGGCAGACCAGGGAGAGTGACAAGTAACAGCTCCTTCTAGGAACATTGCCAACAGCCTACCACAGAAGTGATCGCATCTTCTGGACTCCCAAAGGTGCAATATCCCCTTTCCTTACCCTCACATCTAGTTCATTGTTAGTCCTGCCAACTCCAGGTTCAAAATGCATGCACAGCCTTCTCACTTTCTTAGTTCCACACAACACCATGACTCTTGTCTGGAATATAACAACTGCTTCCCTACCAATCCACCTGGTTCCATGCCTGCCCTAAGGCCCATTCTCTTCTGGAAAGATTCTTTAAAAACATTAGATTATGACAGGATATCCTTAAAACGTCAATGCCCTTTCACTGCAGATAAAAAACACTCAAACTTTCTGGGACTGCCCAATTCTATGTGACATGCTTCTCTTTCCCTTTTGGACTTTGTATTTCTCTCTGTGTCGTCATCAAAACTTCTTTCCATTCCTTGAGTTAGACCAGTTAGTTCCTGCCTCGAGCTCTTTGACATTCTCTTCCTTCCACCTGCAATGCCTTTCCCACCAATGTTTGCATTGAGTTCAAACATCACCTCTTTAGACGAGATCAGGTGCATTCAAGGTGGTATGGCCATAGAGGTCACCTCTTCAAAAAAGCCTTTCCTGACCATTCGACCAAAAGTCATCTCCTATCCCTTTCACATTACTCTGTCTATTTCCTTTATAGTGCTTATCACCTTCTAGAAAGCTCTTCATTTATTTCTGAAATGTCTCTCTCCTCAGCACCAGCATGTAAGGTGGTACTTCCCCGGCACCTTTAAAGGTGACCAGTGTACTGCAGGAACTCCACATGTATTCACTGGGTGATTCTAACATGCACCCATCAGTAGCAGGGCCTAATCTCTGGATCTCCACCCTTTCACTGGCTCATATAACCTGTGGTGCTATCCCCACCACTGTTCGTAGGCTGCCTTGCTCAATGGGAGGTAAGGGTTGCCCAGGAATGCATGCAGGTGCAGGAAACTTTTCTACCTTGGCTACAGCCACATCGGGGAGGTGAGCTCTCCCTGCTCACGTATTTGTGCAGCAGGTCTGCAGAAGTTGGGGGTAACTGCTCCAATCCTGCAGAGTATGCCTGCGTCTCTCATAGAACTGAAACTGCTTTGTTTTCCAACAGGAAAACTGAGACACACAGATATTTAATGAGGCATCTATGGGTGCCTATGCATCAGGCACAGTGCTAGGTACTGTAGTTAAGAAGATTATGTTCACAATCCCTATCTCCAAGAAGCTCACAGTTCATTTAGGGAAGAAATATAACCACACGAGTGCAATGCTATTGGGTTCAGAGATTGCAAAAGTGTCTATAGTGTAGAGGCGGATGCTGGGAGATGCTCTGTCCTGTCTCTCCTCAGTCTACCTCTGAGCTCACAGCAGATACCCCTTAGGCACACTGCCTCTCTGCTTCTCTAAGGGCTTGCTTCACAAGCTGAGAGTGAAGGGCTATATGGCCCAGGTGTGGCCTAAAACTAATGAGAAATGACAGCTGGTGGATAGTCTAGCTTCCCCACCACTAGTGGGAGCATTCTGAGGCATGCTCTACAGTGTCTCCCAGATATGCCCAGTGGTACTGAACCCCATTTATCCACAGGTAACCCATCCACTGACATGCCCCCTATTGGCTTCCTTACTTTCCCATCTCACCTCTCCAGCCCTTCCCTGTGCTGCTTGGATTAACCTCTCAAATAAACTACCCGCACCCAAGTTCTCATTTCAGCATCTGGTAGGAGGAACTGAGACAGCTGGGTGTCATACAATAGAGAATGGATGGGAGTGTGGAGAACTGGAGTGCCCATGCCTCTGCAAGGAGAAGCTGACACTTGGCTCAAGCTTGTGGTAGGCATGTTGTCATTTCCTTCAGCTTTTCAAGAGTTGCCAGAAATCCAGATTTTCATGTGATATCTCCCAGTTTTTATGTTGTAATAAAATACAAAAGTTTAAAAACACTGTGTAAGGTAAATCATGGCAGTTACTGCAATCTGAATTATAGCCAGAATTTGCTACCCAATGGACTAAACAGAAATGTATTCAGGGGACCCAGGCTCCCCAGCCAGGTGGGTGGGAAGGGGAGGAAGCTTTCTGAAAGGTGTGATACTGAGAGGGATCTTGAGAAGGAGACGGCTAGGATTAAGGGGAGGGAAAGAGTAGAAAGAGAATATCAGTCAGAAGAGGTAATAGACAGAACCACATAAGAAGAATAAAAAGGGAGTTTTTGAGCTCTGAGGAGTGGTGTGTCTGGATGCAGGTACATGTAGAGATAGGGAAAGAGATCTGGGTTGTCCATAAAGAAGAGAGTGATCAATGGCAGTCTACTCTATACCAGGCACAATATTAAGCCCTTGCATGCAATTTTCATTGCATCTTCAGAATAGAAGTTGAAATTATTGTTTGGTTTGTATGTGGAAAAAAGTGAAGCCCAGAAAGGTTAAGTTACTTGCCCAAAATCACATCCAGTAACTGGAGAAGACTTGCTATAGATAGGCAGGATGGGGCCAGATCAGTCAACACCTCATGTGTTATTCTCAGATCTCTACACTTTTTCCCAACCCTAATGCGAGACATTGGAGGATTTAGACAGGTGGGTGGTTTGTGGAAGAGGGGTCTTGTCACAATGACCACAGCATGGGGACGCTGGGGGAAGGAAGACAGGATCAAAAATGACTGCAGGACTCTGGGTGAGAATGGTGGGGGTCTCAGCAGAGACTGTGTTAGGGAAGGTAATCAAGGAGAGAGATTTAGGAGATATTCTGTAAGCCCCTGTCCTCCTTCACAGGACTTGCGAATGGATTGGAAGTTAGGAGCAAGGGAAAGTTTTGTAAGGAATACTGATAAGTTCTGTTTTGGACATGTTGAACTAGAGGTGTCCGTGCCAATGTCTTGTAAGCAGATGGCCCTGAGGATCTAGAAGGCAGGAAGAGAATTGGGGCTGCCGATATCACTTTGGGGGTCACCAGAACACAGGTTGATAACATGGTTGGGGGAGGGGTGGTCAGTCAAGGACAGTGGAAAGAGAAAAGCAACTGGGAAGGAGTCATGGGGAAGGCAGGCTTCAGGGTCGAAGAGGTGAGAAAGGACCCATAATGGACATTAAGAAGCTGAGTCAGAGGAATGGGAGGGAACCGGAAGAGAAATTTCATGGATCATGGAGAGGCTTCCAAAAGGCAGCACCAAGTCTTCAGAGATCAAGCAAGAAAATGACCCAAAATTGCCCATGAGAATTGGCAATAAGAATGCAGCCAGTAACCTCAGTGAGGGCCCTTTTGTGGGGACAGAGGCAGACTGGTGTGCACTAAGAGTGAACAGGAAGGGGGCGGATGGCAAACACAGAAAAATTAAGATGAACAGAGACCAGAAGTCAGTGTTTCCACATGGCACCCCACCTCACCTGGGTCCCTTGGCAGGCTTTAAAGTTGGAGGCCTTTCAGTTTTCAGCTCAATGCAATGTTTAATGAATATTTTCAAACGTGTTCGTTTTTGTATCAATAATCTCCTCCATTTGACTAACTTTTTGGAGAAGGTTTTCTCTCCATTCTGTTACCATCTTCTTGAAGAATGTTTATAACTGCTTACAAAACATTCATTTATACATATCATCTCTCTCGATAAAATTTCAGACTTGGTGGCAGAAAAAAATGGCATGGATGATAGAGGATCTGTTCATCTTTCTGGTAACCAAATCAAAGTTGTGACAGAAACAAGGAGCAAACAGCAAGGAAAAATCACCTGGGCTCTAGATAAACATGCCATACAACTAGGGAGAAATCTAAGAAATCACCCTACAACTGTAGAAAGTAGAACAAGGTAAGGACGCAAGGCTGCTGTCCCCAGGGGCTGAGTGGGACATTGGCTGCAGCTGGGGCCCTGTCCATGAGTGGACTTTCACAGAGGTGGACCTGCTCACTCTGAGAACCAATGCAGTTAGGCTGCACAGGGGCACCAGGGAATTACAGGAAGACAAAGAGTTGTCGGACTGAGAGCCAAGGTGAGACTTGCTCTTTACAGAAGTGCCTGCAGTATCCATTGTTCCTCAGTTGAGCCCGCCCCTCTCCCAGTGTGCAGGCTCGGTACCCGCAAAGCTGAGAAGTCATCAAACTGGATAACAAAGGTCGCTCTGCCCAGAGGATTCCCTGAAACTCCACCTCCCCCAACACACAGCCCCACCCAAGCTACATCCAGGTGTATCCTCTGCAAGTCAAGTGCTCCTTAATGAGTAGCACCTAGGTCACACTGGTGGCAGCTGGCTGTGGTTTCTGATGTGGTCTATTGAGGCAACTAGAAGCACAGCACCTGTGGATTGCTTGCTGAATCTTAACAGGTGGCCCCAGAGGGGCACAGGCTGGGGCTAAATTTGGCCTGCAGCTGACCCTCTCTCAGGACTGTGCTACTGGACACGTATTACACAAATCCACATAAATAAGACTGGGAGACTTAGGAGCTTTGCTTGGTACATAGAAACAGACACAGAAAGGCAGCCAAAATGGGAAGACAAAGCAGCAGAAACCATATAAGAGAACAGAACAGAGATCCAGAAATAATGGAGTCAAGAAATCTGACAGATGCAGAGTGCAAAACATTGGTTATAAAGATACTAAATGAACTTATGGGAAATGTAGATGAATTCAATGAGAACTTCAACAAAGAGATAAAAAACATAAAAATTGAAATGGAAATTATAAAAGGGAACCAGTAAGAAATGAAGAACACATTAACTGAGATGAGAAGTATATTAAATGGAATAAACAAAGTGAATAAAAAAGAGGATCAAATGACTTATATAGAGAATGGGAAAGCCAAAGGCACTCAATCAGAATTGCAAGACAAAGTAAGCCGAGACTATAACAATATTTTAAGGAGCCCATGGAACATTATTAAGGATAAAAATATCTGTGTAGGTACCTGAAGAAAACCAAGAGGTTAAAGAGCTATTTGAAGAAATAATGATGGAAAACTTCTCTTACCCTGTGAAGGAAATAGACATACAACTGCAGAAAGTTCAGAGTCCCCAAAACCAGGAACCTAAAGAGGCCCACACCAAGACACATCATAATTAAAATGCCAAAGGTTAAAGACAAAGAGAGAATCTTAAAAGCAGCAAGAGAAAGCAGTTAGTTACCTACAAGGGAGCACCCATAAGACTGGCAGCTGATTTCTCAAAAGAAATTTTGCAGGACAGAAGGGTTGAGCACGAAATATTCAAAGTGAAGAAAACCCAGTATCTACAACCAAGAATACTTTATTCAGCAAAGCTATCAGTTAGAGTCGAAGGAGCTTCCCAGACAAAAATAAGCTAAAGGAATTTATCATTACCAAGCCAGTATTACAGGAAATGTTGGAGAGACCTTTTTAATAAGAAAAAACATGTATCAAAAACAGGAATAAAGAAAAGTAACAACTACATTCCTATCAACAAGTACTTCAAGTGGAAAAGAATGAAGTGCTCCAACCAAAAGATAGAGTGGTTGCATGGATAAGAAAACAAGACCTCTACATATGCTGCCTACAAGAGACTCACTTCAGATTAAAATACACACACAGACTAAAAGGAAGGGAATGGAAAAATATATTACCTTGATGGACCTAGATGGTATTGCACTGAATGAAATGGATTGGCTAGAGAAAGACAAATATTGCATGATTTCATGTAAATGTTGAATGTAAAGAACAAAATCAACAATAACAACAACAAAAGTGGAAATAAACTCATAAATACAGATAATATTTAGAAGGATACTAGATGAGAGGAGAGCTAGGGTGGACAAAAAAAGACAAAGGGATTAAGAGGAACAAATGGATAGTTGCAGAATAGGCATGGAGATGTAGAGTGTAGCATGGGGAAGATGGTTAATAATGTAATAAATATGTAAGGGGGAAGAAGGGTACTAGATTTAGGAGGGCAATCACTTTGCAAATTATATAGATCTCTGATCACTATGCAATACAACTGAAACTGGTATATTATTGTATGCCAACTATAATTGAAAAAACTCATTGAATTGTACAATGTAAATACAAGCAACTAATTGTCTATTATATCTCAATAAAAACTTTAAAAATTTAAGAAAATAAAAAATAAAAACTTCAGGATTGTTTAAGTTCTTATAATGGTTTTAAACCTTTGTGAGGTGGGTGGGCAGAAACCATATCTTTTAACTTTTTGCTTAATGTGATGTAATAAGAATGGCATGTGCCCACTTACAATCAGTACCCAATTTTAGTGACAGCAGAGTCATCTGCTTCTTCATAGCAGGCTGTATTACACTGAAATCAATGGGGCACCTTCACATCTGGCCTAAGAGAGCCACCCAGGGTTGCATTGCTCACATCTGATCTAGCGTCTGCTGTCAGTGCTTGAGAAGAAGTCAAGGTTTTAGAAAAGTCAATGCAGTGACTCATGTTCTCACTCACTGATGTATTTACAAAGGCCATGAGAACAAGAAGCAGAGCAGAAAACAGGAAGGACTCTCTAATTGAGCTGGCATGTGTTTATCTAAGTGTCATCCTTTGAAGAGTTTCTTCAGTATTGGCTTTGACTTCAATGGCTGATACTTGAAATCAATCATCTAGAGACACTTTAATATAGATTCATTCATTCATTCATTCATTCATTCAACAAATATTTATTGAGAACTTTTGCAGAGTTTTTTAATGACCACAAATTATTTTATATTCCTCCCTTCAAGAATTAGAGTGTAGAGTTCCTTGTAACTACTTTGACCAAGATTGTATGGTGGAAGTTCACTGTGTGTCTTCTGAGGCAACACAGCTCTACCCTAGCTCACTGAAAGGCCAAACCACCGTATAAAGAATCTGACAACCCTGAGGTTGCCAGGCTGAGCTCTAGCCAATATTCTCAGCTGAGCCCAGCCTCCTGACCATTCCAGCCCAGGAACAAGACATGGAAGTGACAAGAAAGACCTGTTGGAAGTGATACTCTAGCCCTAATCCAGTGCTTTGAGTCACCCCCAACAACTCTAGTCTTTTCTCCTGAGGCCGCAAACATTATGAAACAGAAACAAGCCATTCCTGCTGGGCACTGTCTGAATCTGTGTGTATAATAAAATGGTTCTTGTTTTATGTCTCTAGGTTTGGGAAAGTCATCCACAGTAGATAGTGGGGACAAAAACCTGTTATGTATTAGGTGCTGTTCCAGGCACTGCAGATAAGAAATAAGCAATAACAGGCAAAGTCTACTCCTGTGCTGGGCTAATGTTTCTTCTGGGGAACACAGATAATATAAGCAAACAAACACTGAAGTAGTGACTCAATGATTTAGAAACATAAAACCAGGGAATGTAAGAGTGACTGTCAGACTACCTCGGGGGGTGGTAGCATAAGCTATGATCTATCTAAAGAGGTGATATTTGGACTGAAACCTAAATGATAACAGGAGAATCAAGGGAACAGCAAGTACAAAGGTTCTAAGGATGCTGGAGAAGCATACAGCAGCTGTGAGCTGGAAAGTGGTGAGCAAGGGCATGAATGGAGGAGATGAAGACAAAGAGGCATGCTGGATCACTCTTTGCAGGGCCTTGTGGGACATGACAAGGAGACTAGATTGTGTCTTAACAGCAATGGCAAGTAATGTGGTCTGTACATTATAAAAATGACTCTGGCTGCTATGCAGGGAATAAATTGCAGAGGAACAAGGGTGGATGCAGGAACATCAGAGAAGAGCATTGTGTAGTAATCCAGGTCAGAGATGGTGGTGGCTGGGACAAAGAAGTTGTTGTGGAGATGGCCAAAAGCAAATGAAGTGAGACTGTGTTTCTGAGGTAGGGCTGACAGCTCCTACAAATGGATTGACTGTAGAAAGCAAGAGACAGGAAAAAATCAAGAATGACCCCTAGATTTCTCTATGTCAGATAACTATAGATTGTATTCTAGGCATTGTGAAGGCTATTTTGTAGACTCTGGATTCTGTTATATTCCACTAAAGAGTACCAATGCTTGTTTGTTTTTGTGTTTTACAAAGCAACAGTCTTTGCTAGACTCATACCAACAACTGCCTTTTGGGCAGCAGTTCAAATATCAGTTCAGCTCTCTTAGGCTTGGCTGGGCTGTTGGAAGACTTTCCCACACATGCATGAGTCAGCAGTTAGCCAGAGATTTGGACAGATTTAGTACACAGAATGTGGGACTTTCCTTCTCTGGTCCTCGCTATTCTGGTATCCTCCTCACTCTTTCCAACAATTGTGGTTGCCTGGACTATGTCTTCTGGTTCTTCAAGTCAGAAAGACTGCAGGTTTTCTACTGGAGTTTTAGTTACTCTACATAGTTCAGGCTAAGAATTGTCCTCATACTAAAAGCTGTAAAAATAAAAAATGGGAAATTCTTCCTATGTCATTCATTTATGGCCAAGTATAGAGGCCCCTCTGGTGTTTGCCTACTTTCATTTACACCCCAGTGAATTCAGGCAGTTTTTTTTTTAAATTAAACTTTTAATTTTGACATAATTATAAAATTATATTCATTTGTAAGAAATAATCAGTGGTAACCCTTGGACTCTTTTCTCAGTTTCCTCCAATGGTAACATCTTGCAAAACTATAGTACACCATCACTTTCAGGACATTGACATGATCAAAATACAGAACATTTCTATCACCATAAGAATCCATCACTGTTGCCATTGTTCAGCCGCACCCACTTCCTTCCACCTTCACCCCTTCTTTAATTCCTGGCCATCACTGATCTGTTGTCCTCTTCTAAAATTTTGTCAAAATTTCAAAATTTTTTATTTTATTTTTGAAATTATATGATTTCAAAAATATCATATAAATGGAATCATATAGTATGTAACCCTTTGGGGATTTTCACTTATTGGTTTTTGTTTTGCTTTGTTTTTGCTTACAGATTTCCTGAAGAGTTTCCAAATTTTATGTATTAGTAGTTCATTCTTTTATTCCATGAACTGCTGAAGGATATCTTGGCTGATTCCAGCTTTTGACTATTACAAATAAAGCTGCTGTGAACATTTGTACACAAGTTTTTGAGTGGACATAAGTCTTCATTTCTCTGGGATAAATGCCTAGGAGTACAATTGCTGGGTTATGTGGTAGTTGTGTGTTTAGCTTATTCCAGAGCAGTTGTACCATTTTACATTCTATGAGCCATGAATGAGTGATCCAGTTTCTCTCAATCCTCACCAGCATTTGTTGTTGTTACTATTTTTAATTTTAGCCATTCTGATAGGTGTACAATGGTACCTCATTATCATTTAAATTTGCCATTTCCCTAATGGCTAAAGATATTGAACATCTTTTTATGTGCTTGTTTGTCATCTGTATATCTTCATTGGTTAAATCTCCATTTATTTCTGAGCTTTGTCCTTTGGAAAGAAAAACAGCACATGTAATTCTACAATCTGTGTTCCCTGAAAGGCTCCACATTTTCAGGCACCCCATCTTTTACCAGCTAAGACTCCCACAGTTAGGGCAGTGTTGGTCTAGGGTTAAAGAGATGATCTTTGGTCTAAATCAACCATCAGATCAGTGAGGAGGTTGGAGAGAGAGTTGGGAGTGGGCTAATTTTGTGGTGTCCTTTAATAGAGAGCTGTGGATAGGATTCTTTCTCTCTCTCTCTCTTCATCTCATTCCCCCTTTTTAGATCTGAGTAGAATCTCCCAGCAGAGCTGTCAGGGTTCCCTCCTTTTTGTGTTTTCCTCTCCCACAGCCCTTTTCAAAGCCACAAATAGCTGACCACACTATTGCACATAGTAGGTGCTCCATAAATATCTTGGTTTAGTGGATTGGATTCATTGGAATCTTTGGTGTGCACATGACAAAAAGTCAGTTAGATCTTGATGGACCCAGAGCAGGAGTTTGTTAGAAAGAGTTATTTTGGAGATATTCCAAGTTAGTGAAGGAAAGGCAAAAGAGAGCCTGCGTTTCAGGCAGCTGGGATCCCTAATCCATGCACTACTCTGCCTCTCATCTCTGTCTCTCTCTGCCTAGAAGATTTAATCTTTCTGACCACAGACTGTGACTTCCACAATGCTGGGAACATGGTTGCCCCCAGTCCTGGAACTCATATCCATAGCAGAAACAGGGGGCATAATCCTTATTTGCAGGTTTTTAAAGTCCTGGGGGAGGGTAATAATCAATTCAGTGGTCACCAGGGGTAGGCCACCGTGACTGGCAGTAGGGGAGGAAGAGTTCTTCAAAGTGGGCAGACTTGCAGACCCTACCATAGATGTTCCCTCCAAGTCTACTGCCAGCTGTGAAGGATTGAATGAGACAAGTGGAAGACACCCAAAGCTCATGTCTTCTTTGTTCTTCTCACTCACCCAACCTGAAAGTTCTGTTTGACTCCTGTCCAAATGCCACCCAAACTTGAGAGACCATTTAGGCCTTCTCTGTGACCTCCTTCTTGGGGTTACTCTGGCTCTCAATGACTTCTTCTATGAGTTAGGGTAATGCTAGCTGCTATAATAAGCACACGCAGCACAGTGGGTTACACAGTACAAGTTTGTTTCTGACTCACTTAAAAGTCCAACGTGTTTGTTTGAAGTTGAGGTGGCCTTCCACATGTTAATTCAGGAGTCTGAATTCTCCTTTCATTAGTGGCTCCATCTTTTCCTGTCTCAGAGTCCTCTACATTTTAGCCAGGACAGAGAGAGAATGGGAAAGACACACCCAATTCTTAACCGTATCACATCAATTTACATTCCCATTGGTGAGAACTGGTCACTTGCCTCTACCAGGATGGAAGGAATGATAAGAAATGTAGTCCCTGGCTGGACAACTTCTTCCCAGCCATAACTTTATACTAGATAAGGAAGGACTTACATTTTGGTGGACTATTAGCCATCTTGTCACCCTGGCTGTGCTGTCAGCTACCCACACATGAATATCTCATTGCCTTCTATTTCCTGTCTACTAATCTCAATGTCTACAACACCTGGAGTCTGTGTCTTTTGTCACTCCCAGACACCCAGAAGGCTAATGGATTCATGAAAGATAATGGTCGACCTGATGTAGGAGTTTTTAAAAAAACAAATTGGCAAGCTATGGTCTGCAGGCCAGCTGTCTGCTTTTATAGACTAGATTTTATTGGAATAAGTGCTGGACTAGGGTGAGGTAAGGTAGGGTTAGACAGGTGCAGGATTGGATCATGTCATCATTTAAATTTTCAATATTTTATTCATTATTGGTTTTTGGCATTAGTTTTGATTTTTAAAACACTATGTTAAAATATTACTTATCATAATTATTGTATTGGTGCCCACTTATATGTTGTATCCAAGACAAGAGCCTCATTGCTTTGCCCTAGTCCCAACTCTGGCCTGGCTTTTCTGTCAAGGTCCTTCACTCTGAAGAGTCTGACATTTAGAAATGTGCCCAGCCCTGAGTAAGACTGACGCAGAGAGATGAGGATAAAGGTCCTACTGCTGTGTGCTGGAAAACTCTACAGTCTTTTCCTTTAGGCCCCAGGCAGCAGATAGGCCTCCGCTGTCTAAAGAACATGGATATGAGCAGGTGGTAGAAGGTCTTGTTAGCTCCCAGGAGGCCTCCCTTCCCCTATCAAGGCCCCTGCAGCCTCTGAGGTTGGCCCAGTGACCTCATTTTTCTCATTTCCCTGGAGTCATTTTGAGTTGAGCCCTGCGAGCCTTTCAAATTGAAGACACATCTCACAAGAATTAGATTTAAAAAAACACAATTGTCACCTATTTGAAGTTATATATATTTCCCCCTGATCTATTTGATTTCACTTCTCAGCTCCTGGTTTCATTCGTTTTTGCTTTGCAACTGATGGCATCTCTGTCTTCATTCTCTTTCTTCCCATCCCCCACCCCCTCTCTTTGGGGTGTTCTCCTTCCCTGTTACTGTGATCACACCTCCATCCCTCCAGCCTTGGGGCAGGTGCTGCCCTGGAGCTGAAAGGAAAAAGGAATGTGGTCCCATAGGGTCCAGACTCTGGAAGTTTCTTTAAAGGTCATGTTGTGTGGGGACATGGCAGGTTCCTTTAAAATGAAAACGAAAATGTTTTCCAACCAAGTCAAGCAACTTTTACGCCACATGGAAAGAACCAACAGCCTTAGAAAACCATATACTGTCCCTCCCCGTAAGAAACAAACCGTGTTCCATGAATTAATGAAGTTGACCTGTTACACACATTCACCTCATGTTCCTGCAGTTCCCTTCCAGATGTCTGCTAGAGGGAAAAGCAAGAGACACTCGGCACAAGTCACAGTTGCCCCAAACTGGAAACTACCCAAATAAATCTCCATCAATGGTAAAATGGATGAATTGAATAAAGAATAATCAATAATAATTATAATAAATAAGCAACTAGATAAATAAATGCCATCCAGTGGAATATTCTACAGTAATGAAAACTGTCTACAAGTATGCACATCGTTATCATATTGAGCAAAAGAAATCAGACACAGAGAGCATGCTAGATGACTCCACAAACACAAAACACAAAAAGGCAAAGCAAAACTCTGCTGTCCGATGGTCGTGGCTGCCTTGCAGGGTACAGGCTGGAAGGGCATGTGGGGTCTCTGAGCCAGTATCATAGTGGTTCTTGATCACATTGTGCTGAGGTTGTGAAAATGCAGCAAGCTGTACACTTATACCATGTGCACTTTTATATATATCTGTTATATTTAGATAAGTCAAAACACAAAAACCATCTCACTTCCTGACTGGCCTCTTGGACTTTATGAGAGGTGAGGAGACCTTTGGGAGGGGAGGAAGGCAAACACTCCTCAAACTTCCTGAATTCCCTCTAGTTGAGGGGACTGCCCTCATAGCTGACCTACCTCCCTCACCTGCCCCACCCTAGAGTAGCTAAGTGGGCTGGCCACATGATTCCTGCCCCCAGGACTCAATTCCCCAGCTGCCAGTCTAGCCAAAGCACAAGCTCAGTAGGAGTTTAATGCAGCCCATGGAGGCTGGGGTAGGCAAGTCCCACATCTCCAGAGACAAGAATATGAGCCCTCTTGAAGCAGAGCTGATAAAGGGTCACCATGTTCCAAGGCCAATGGACTGGTTCAGCTCAGTCCCTGATGACCATGCTATGTTCCTCACAGCCTCTTGTGAGGCCAGAAGGTCAGTGGGACAGCCTTCACTGATATAGTTAGCAAGTGTTTATTGAGTAGCTACTATGTGCAAGGCACTGTACTAGATACTGGCAATCTACCCCCATTCTCAGACAGATAAAAAGCCAGTAAAAAATAATAATAAACAAAATGACAATTGGACACGATAATGGAGAGCAGACCCTCCAATAATATCTGTGTACCCTAGGCAAGAGTTCAAGTGGAGGCCACTGGCCTGAAGTGAACACCCCTTCTTTTCCTACTCTATGCTCTGTCCTAATTCTGAAGGAGCCTTCACAGGTGTGAACAACCCAGGTATACAGCCACCTTCCATCCTGTCTTCTCTATCTACAGGTGCACACCCTGTGTTGCCATCCACATATGAGAGAACAGGCCCAGAGAAGGGAGCCCTGTGCAACCTTGGAAGTGAAGCTAGGCCATCAGAAGAGAGTATATGCACACATGACCTCTGGGTGAGTGTCTGCCCTTGGCCTCATCCACTCTTTATCTTGTGGGTAGGGGTATGGGTGGGGGTGGCAAGAGCAGGGCTCAGATCAGAGTCCCTGTTCACCTGGTTCTAATGGCAGAACTAATCTTGTTAATTGAGGCTACTTGGGAGAGATAAGGTGCTTCGTGGGTGCCAGCTAGGCAAAGACCTGGGGAAGAGCATCATAGGAAGAGGTAGGATGGAGCTTAAAGAAGGCCAGAGTGGCTAAAGCAGAGGGCACTGAGCAGGGCAATTCATCTAATTCTTAGATAAGTGAAGGCTTTATTCTCAGTGCCATTGGATTTTTATTTCTTTTGTATTGAGATATAATTGGTACACAGTAAAATGAACCAATCTTAAGTATACAGGAGGATAAATTTTACATAGGCATGCACCTGGTAAACCACCACCAGAGCAAGATAGAGACTCTTTTTAGTGCCTAGAAGGCAGCCTCATGCCCCTTCCCAGTCAGTAGCTCCCTCAAGGGTAACCACTATTCTGATTTATATCACCAAATATCTACTTTTCTGTTTTTTAAATTTATTTTTTATTTTTTTTTCTGCTTTCCCTATTTTTAACCTTCGTATAAATAGAACCATGTGGGTAATTGCTCATTTTTATCTGGCTTCTTTCACTCAACATTCTACTCATGAGATTCACCCATTTCACTACATGTAATGGCAGGTCATACTTTTTTTTTACTGTGTAGTATTCCCTTATACAAATTTACCATAATATGTTTATTCATTCTCCTGTTGATGGACAGCTGGGTTGTTTCCAGCTGGGGACTATTATGAGTGAAGCGGCTATGAATATTCGTGGATAAATCTTCAGTATCCATAGGTGCCCAACTCTGTTGGGTGTAGACCCAGGAGTGGAACTGCTGGGTCTTAGGGTAGGTTTATGTTGACCCTAGTAAATCCTGCCAAAGAGTTTCTTAAAAGTTCTTTGGGAGTTTGATAGAGAATTTCAAATGGGAGCCTGGCATGACCTGATTTATATATATAAAATATCAGGTCTATTTCTTTGTGGAGAAAAATTTTAAGGGTCAAAGTAGGAGAGAGGAGACAAGTTAGGAGGTAATAGAGTGATTCAGGTAAACAATGACAATGGCACAGGTGTAGCTGATAGAAATAAGAATGAAGAAAATGTCATCCCACTTCGATGAGAAGCAATGGTGAGTAAACTTGCCCAAAGCAGAGCACAGAATCAGAACTCAGGAATTAGCTTAGCACATATTCTTTCCCACAAACCTCTCTTGGGCTCAGGGTCCTGTCCCCTCTCCAAAACATTTTGAACCATAAGTTCTACAGGCCTGGCAGGTAACATAGTTGGTACAGGGAAACTCAAAGAGAAAATAAACCTGCTGGGGAGAAGAAACCAACTGTTTTTCCCTCCTAGCATGGAAGTTACTTGAAATCCACTTGTTTTTACATGTTTAAGGCCCCTGCTCAGCTCCCAAACAGTCCATCTCTGGGGCTGATACCTCGGCTCTTTCTAGAATTGGGACCCCAGTAGCAAACTGGGACCCCAAAGCTTTCTCAAGCCTTGTTCACAATCTACCCCAGGGACAAGTGCTATGGACTAAGAAGAGGAAGCATCCCTAGGCTCTCCCAACTGGTACCTTTGGGCAGCCGAGTTTTCTGCTAGCTGCATCCATGCCTCCCAACATGGAGTGTGGGGCATGGCAGGCCTTCCTCATTCCTAAAAAAACATAACTTGAAAACCCAATAACATATGGGTTTCTTATAGACCCCAGTCAAAATTGGCCTACCATCTGGACAGCAAACTAATTGGAAATGAACCACCTTTATTACTAGATAGAGGTGATAGCTATCTACATGGCTTTGGGTCTTCTGGGGATATCAGTGCAAGGTATCACTAGGACTATTTGAGATAGGGACAGAAATCCAAATACACTGGTTTGAATATCATTCATTGATTTATGTACCTGAGAAGTCTAGGGTATTGGCTTCAGGAATAGCAGGTTTCGGGTGCTCAAAATTTTTATAAGGCCCCTATTGTTTTTCATTTTCACCTTTGCTTTTCTCTCAGTTGACCGCCCTTTCAAGCTGTTCACTCTATGTGACAGAAAAACATGGCCACCAATGGAAAGACCACATGTCCTATCTGTTTATTAATCTCAGTGAGAAGAAAGAGCCTCTTTACCAATGCAGTTCCCAAGTGGGTTCTCCTTAGCCTAACCTACATCGGGTATTCAACCTGACACAGTCACTGTGGTCAAAGGCATATATGTGTTGGTTGGCCATCCTGGAATCAGAAAGTACACTGAAAGGGGATGAGAGGGGATCCCTCAAAGGAATAGTAGATGATGGACAACCCAAAACAGCAGATTTTTAAATTATATCTGATGGCCTCAAACTCCTACTCATTTCTCTCAGGAAAGTTTCTCATAAACTCATTGCACGTAGCCTGAGAAGAGTGGATGGATGAATGAATGACTAAACAAACACTTGTTAGTCATAAGATTTTAAGCTACTTGAGAGCAAGAGTCTAGCCAAGGACCTAGCATGTAGTAGTAGATTAAGGGTGACAAGCATCTGGCGCACATGTAGCAGACATCACCAAGAGATTTCTGTTCTCTTTCCTGCTGAGCCCAGCCTGGCCTCAGAATCCTTCTCAACACAGCTCTCCAGATGAAACTAATCATCATCCTTTTCCAACCTATCATCTCCATTCAGAACTTGCCCAATCCCCAAGTTACGCTCAACAAAAGTGTGTTGACATGGATTAGGTCTCTATCATGGCTGCCCCTGGCCCAGGCACATTTGAACACCTAAGTGTTTTAAATGAAGGCAGTCTTCTGCTGCATCCCCTTCTGTCAATCTTCACTCTGCCCAAGCTCTGACAAGTGTTGACAGCAGTTTGTTTCTAGAGAATGTCCACAGACATTTAGATGGAAGCTCCATATTTGTGGCCATCCCAGGATAGGAGACATCATATCAGTGGTGTGCTGGTACCTGTCTAACAACAGGCTCTTAAAAAGTCCCAACTGGTAGCATTTGCCTGTTTCCACGGTGTAAATACTCTCACTGTAGCCAATTTCAAGCTTCCTACCTGATGTCTAAAAAAATAGAATAAGAAAGAAATGGGCAGAAACAACTCTTAAGAGCTGATGCCAGCTGATTCAAGTACCCCACAACCAGAGAGTACCTTGTGCTTCCCATGTGATTCTAGAACCACATCAGATTTTTCTTGAAGTTAAATTTCACCAACAGTCACTCAAGAACACTTACTTACAATGCATACAGAAACTTAAATTCTCTTCTAGAATTTAGAGGTACTTCCAAAATCAAAGTTAACATTACTTTAGGCTCTAAAGTGAAAAGTATAGGGCAGGTGCTAGCTGATTATGTCCACAAAACCTCCCCTGAAGCATTATATACTTTCAGCACATTTTTGGGTTCTGCTCTTACTCAGTGATGTTCACATTTCATCCACTCAGTGACAAAAATAATAACTTCTAAAAGTTTTCTCAAAAAATTTTGTTATAGAAATGTTAAAATGTTAAAAATACACAAAAAAGGCATATGTATACACAAAGGGATATGTATCACTTTGAAACATATCCCAAAAGTCGTATAATTTTGCCTATAAAAACTTCAGTAAAAAGCAATATTTTATCTGAAAAATTCATTTATACTGAGGTATAAGTGATTGAGGAGGTCTAAATTGTCTGCCCTCTCTGACTTAGTGGAATTTTTAACTGGGCCATAAGCCGAAGAATAGTGCAGTGATGGCAGCTTCAGGCATTGTTTCCCAGGTGGGGAAGTGGAGAGGTGAGGTTTTTTTGGGGGGTGGGGGTTGGCCAGGGAGTGCTCTTGATGGGACCTAAATCACAATCTGTACATGACTATTGTCTCTTCTGCTCGCAAGGTCATCTTTGTTATTACTCTCAATCAGAGGTACTCACAAAGGATATTTGAGTTCAATTGAAAGAGTGTTGCAATTTTGTTCTGGTCCCATAAGTTTCGAGTATCCAGTTCAGATAGAGTCATTAAGATTCTTAAAGTGGGGATGTAGAGGGAAAGATGGGAAAACCACGGGCTGCTCAGAGTTCTCTGGTTCTTCAGGCCCCATGGGATGAGTATTCCAGTCTGCACCTAGGAGGCAGCCTGTTTGTCTAGCGGGGAAAATGGGGTCTTGGCCTCTGTCTAATACTGACAGCACCTGGAGGTCCACAAGCTGCATCCCAGAAGTTCAACTTGTGTTATTTGCCTCTCATAGCATTTAGAAAACATGGGGGTCATTTGCCAACACTTCTCAATTGAGAGGTTTTGCATAAAAATCCCTCTGGGCCAACCCAATAGCTTTTCTCTCCAGCCTCATGCACTCATGCATAATAGGCTGGGGACTCGAAACCCAGTCCCTCCAGAGGAGCCATCAACCAGAGATGGGTGTTGTTGGAATAAATACTCCAGCTTCCTTGCCCTCAGGTAGAGAACCCTGCAACATGTTCTGTGCAGGCTCCAGGGCCCCAGTAACTGCCCATTTATACTCTGCCAGGCTTCCTTCCCATCTCTTTCTCCCTTCACTACTCCCTTCCTTGTGTTTCCAGGAACTGCCTCTCAAATCATCTACTGGCACTCTATCCTTATCTCCTTCCCAGAAAATTCAACCCAAGACAAGTTCCACCAACTCTCAGCCCAGTCCTCCCAGTTATAAGCCTCCAGCCCCACTGGACAAGTTCCTCCAGAGACCCGCTGTGAACCGGTCATTGTGCAAAGGAGGCGGTCCGCAGAGATCAAAGAGGCCCCTGCATTCAGAGAAAATATTGGGTCAAATAGCATGTCATTTCAGAAAACCTCCAAATACAGCATTTCCTGAGTTCTGTAATTACAGCCTCTTTGTATGCTCATTTTAAATGCCCCTGCAAGTGGCTATTTACTCTCTGGCCTGGAACACCACTAAAGGGCTCATTCTAAATATATCATGACAAACTCACACCCCTGGGGCTGCCCAAATACATATTTGTGAGTTGCCCAGCCTGTGATTGAGTGTCTCCAGGTAAAAATCAGCCACAGTGCACATTTCAAAATGGAGCCTCTTCTGGACTTTCTCCTTCTCCCCTGCTCTCCTGGAGGAACCAAGAGGAATTTCTACCAAGAAGGAAAAAATGGTAGGGCATTGAGATTCATTGTTAGATCGGCTCTAAGGGCAAGAGCTTTATCATAGAGTTTAACACCATGCCTGGTGCTTAAAATATGCACCAATAAATCTCTCTCTCTCTCTCTCTCTCTCTCTCTCTCTCTCTCTCTCTCTCTCTCTCTCC